>JAODAL010010632.1:0-104114 GCA_025379985.1 Phyllomedusa bahiana | reverse complement strand
CAAAGTCTGCCCTTCCCCTTTGACCTGGCCCCAAAAGGCTTTTCCGCCCCGGACCCCCGCTCACTGGATGTTTTTTCTTTTTAGGACCATTCTTGAAAACCCTTGAGAGGGTTGTGGTGAAAATCCCAGGAGATCAGCATTTTTCGAAATACTCAGCCCACCCCTTCTGGCACCAACAACCATGCCACGTTCAAAGGCACTAAAAATCACCTTTCTTCCCATACTGTTGCTCGGTTTGAACTGCAGGAGTTGTCTTGACCATGTCTACATGCCTAAATGCACTGAGTTGCCGCCATGGGGATTGGCTGATTAGAAAATTAAGTGTTTAACGAGCGTTGGACAGGTGTCCCCTAATAAAGTGGCGGTGAGTGTACCTTCATTGGTTGTCTATGACTTCACTGTTGTTGTTATTGTCCTTGTGCCATAGGAATCTAAGGTAGTTCTGGGGGTCTTCGCTCTCGATGAAGCAGTGAAGCATTTGCTGTTGCCCAGCCATTACTGCAATGGGTTCTTGCGGAAAAGCGGGATTAGCACTCTAGGAGACTGTTTTTGAGATTGGGCCAGTGGGAGCAGGTTGTGAGAGAAATGCTGTCACGGACGCCCCTGGACCCCTGTCTCGGGTCGCAGGGGCGTCCGTGACGGCTCTCAGCGGAGCCCGTCCCGCACGTCGGGTTCGGGGTCCGCTCTGCTCCCAGTCCCCGCCGGCACCAACTTACCCGGCCGTGCTCCTTCTCAGTCACTCACAGCTCCCGGCGCGTGGCTCCCCCCCTAGGGCCGCGCGCGGCCCGGCTGTTTAAAATTTAAAGGGGCAGTGCGCCGGTAATTTGCTATTGCCGGGCACTGCTCCTATTTAGGTCTGGCCCTTCCTGCCGGCCCTGCCGGATCCTTAGTGTGTTTACCTCTGGAGAAAGCTTTCCCTAGTCTAGTCTTGTCTTTCGTGTACCGTACCCTTGTCTAGTTTATCGACCACGTCTCTTGCCCCCTGCCCTGACCGTCTGCTGTCCTCGTTTCCCGACCCGAGCCGCCTGTCCTGACCTTCTGCCTGTCCCCGACCACGAGCTTGCCTGACAAATTGTACTACGTCTACCCTTGGCCGCCCCCCGGGCAGGCAAGTCCCGCCAGTGGAACGACTGGTAGACTCCCGCCGCAGCAAGTCCATCCCGCTTTGCGGCGGGCTCTGGTGAATACCGGGACCTACTTAGATTCGTTCCTGGTGTGGGCTTCCACCATCGCCTGCGGTGGTCCAGCGGATCCACTACCCGTCCGTTACAAATGCCTTCATGCTGAGCGCTGGAATCAAACACAACTCTAATTTGTTTAGGTTTGCGTGGGTGATACACGTCAAAAGATGGGAGGTACCAGCATTCTTCTCCTTCCTCTAGTGGTGGTGCAGGTTCTGCATGGCCCCTGTCAAATATGTTCTGCATAAAGTCCACATAATGTTTCTTAATTTCTGGTTTCCTCTTTAAAGTTCGTTTTAAAGAAGAGAATCTAGCAACTGCTTGCTTTAGATTGTTTGGTAGTTTTTTGCTCTTGGAGGGAAAAGGGTAGTGGTGCTACCCAGCTGTTGGAGTCATTTGGGCAAACTCCCTTTCCATAATCTTTAAAGAAATTCCTTGTCTTCTCGTGCAGGTGCTAGCTTGTTGTCTTCATTTGTTAGACTAAAGACTGTTTGATCAAGACAGTCATCCAGGATGAGGAAGAAGGAATGTTATCTTTAGATCATGTGGTCTGTCACTACCAGTGAGATTCTCTTTTCCCCAGTAATGGTATGGACATGGTTGAAAATGGGTTTGTGCGACCATTTGGTAAAACATGGGTTTTAAATGAGGAAATTTAGTGGGCTTTTAATCTGGTCTATGAAAACGTTTCCTTTGATCACCCAGCCTAGATAAAGGCGTTGAGCAAATGGAGCATCATGAGGTCCATTGATTTGCTGGCGTACCTTGTGTACCGGAGAATGTCTCTCCCGAGAGAAGTAGGATGTTTGCGTCCTTGTCAAGAGCAGGTATTTTCAGTGACTATAGCCTTTTAGATGAGTATGATGAAGAGCCACTTCTGGCGTAGGAATTTCCTCTCTATTAGATGGTATTTGGTTGCATTAAAACAAGTTTTGGTAAGGGTATCCTGACCTTGTTGTCAAGTGAAGCCTTACTGATCCGCTGGCTCTCTTTCCAGAGACTCTGTGACGCACTACAGGTCCCCAAAAGTGAAAGGGAAAAGGTGTCTCCTTAAAGGGGTTGAACAAATCAAAGAGTTCAGATCTTGCAAGGACCGGTTGCTTTGATCATCCAATATGGCATACACCTTTAGGACTCTTTCTGGATGACCCTTGGATATACGTTGCAAGCATATCTTTGCACACGACTTGTCATAGAGACCTTCACCACAAACTTTGTGAATGAGGAAGATATAGTGGTAGGATTTACAATTTGGTCTAATTTCTCCCCACCATGCTTTGCCACCGGCGGTGACTGGGAGGATGGCTCCGTGCTGTGTTGAGATGGATGAAGTGCTTGCACATGGTCAACACTGTCACATTCAATGCACTTAATAACAGCTTTACAATTTTAGCAAAATGTTCTGTGGAAGCGCAACATTTGTAACATATCCCAAATTTTGTCAGAAGCTCTTTGCGTTCCTTAAGCGGTTTCTTTCTGAAGCCGATGCATTTCTTGAGAGGATGTGGCTTCTTATGAATTGGGCATAGACGATTTGGGTTTTCAATTTTCTCACCTTGACTGCTCTTCTGCGGACCTGATGTAGGTGTAGGGAGAACGTCAGTCTTTTTTACTGTTTAATGGTCCTCTACGATTCCTGTAGTTAGGAGCGTGGACTGTCATACTTAGGAGGGATGAAGTAGGACCACCAGACTCACTGTAAAAGGGAAGCTTAGGTCATTCTTGACTCTGCAATGTTTTTTTATGAACTCACAGAAGTGGGGACAATGGAGGAAAGGAACGTGGTACTCCCTTTTGTATTTGACCGAGGGCTGTCCACTTTTCTTGAATGTTGTATGGCAATTTGGAAACTATTGGGTTTACCCCACGGCAGTGTCAGGTAACTGAGGCTAGGTACGTGAGTGTCTGCTTTGGCCAACTGAAGCTCAAAGAGTAGATCACTGAGTTCTTGGAATTTCTCATTGTCCTTGCCGGAGATAAATGGGAAACTTTGAAGCGTGGTAAACAGAGCTTTTCTCTATGGCTTCAGGACTGCCATAGCTCTGTTCTAGTCTCTCCCAAGCAGCATAGAACCTGCCACGGGGATTTGCAATATGAACAGCTCTGAGTCTCTTGACACGTTTGTGGACTGCGGGCCGAGCCATCTGATAGCAGGTCCAATTCTTCTGCAGCTGTGTGCCAATATCATCAATTGCCGTTCTGAGGCACATTTCCAGGATCTGTAGTTCTCAGGTCGGTCATCAAACCTAGTGAGGCCTGTTTTAGTAAGATCACAGCAGACCATGAACCTTGCAAACTCTGACATGTCTGACCTTTCCGACTTCAGGCAGGTAATTGTAGGCTGAGTAGTTTTGATCATGTTGTTAGTGGTTGTCTGATTAAGAGACATAGGGACATATGCAGCTGCATAGGCATTCATTGTAAGATCAGGTTTTCATTCAATTATATGTGAAGCTGGGTCGGCATTTGGGTTTTCAGGGGCTGGACAACTTGTTGGCATATTGGTTTGGACCTTGGTATCTTTGTATTGAGGTTGCAGAGGTGTATGGCCTTGGTGCTTTGTGATGTTTTGAAGGAGATACAGGATGCAGCAAAGGGTGTAGGACTGTACTGACCTCGAATGCAGGGATCTGAAGAAGGATCTGTGCTTTTGTTGCACTGGATGGAAAATCTGAACTGTCAGGAATGTTGGTGGCATTCAGAGATTCACTGTTTTGGCTTAGCACATAGTCTCTTGTGCGCTTAAAAAGGGTCTTCTACAGCCACTGAACTTAGGCTGGAGTGCTTCCTTCACTTCCACTGCAGCTTGTTCTAGAACCTTTAATCTTGCCATGGCGGTGGCATGTTCACATTGTTTCTGCAGAGTTTCCATCTCGGCTCTTTTGCATGCTGTTTCTGCTTCCATAAATGCCCTTTTTTGTGCTGTTTCTGCTTCCACAGATGCCCTTTTTGTGCTGTTTCTGCTTCCACAGATGCCCTTTTTTGTGCTGTTTCTGTTCCACAGATTTCCCTTTTTTGTGATGTTTTTACTTCATATTTGCCCTTTTTTGTGCAAATTTTTTGCCCGTATTCTAGTAGCCTCAGCTTCGGCACGTGCTCTTATGAGCTGTTCACTGAGCGTTTGAATATTTTTGAAGATCGTGGGCTTAGATGATCTTTTGGAATGCCTAGTAGATTTGGAAACACAGGATGATGTTTCCTGCAGTTGTGTGGTTATTGACATTAATTCGGACTTAGTTTCACATATCAGGTTTTCACTTTCAATATTAAGGCGCTGGAAGCTGAGCAATTCTTGTAGAGAATCTGGGGTATTAAGCTTCTGTAAAACATCACAGTAATCGGAACTTGTAATGGTATAGTGTTCTTTCATTGCAGAGAGTTGTCCTAGGGCTCCTTCTAGTAGTGTTTCATTACAAGCACCCTCCGAGATGTGGGAGATGTGACTAAGCAGTTTTTCCCATTGATCAGTAGCTTCAGAAAATATTTCACTTTTTATGCTTTCAAGATTCTCTCTGACCTTCCATGTAGGGGAGTTAGGCATTTTGCTCTCTCACTAGGTTGTGGAGTAGGATTCCTATCATCTTGCAGCTGTAGCTGCTCACTGTGAGTGGTGCTGCCTGCAGCCATGGTGTAACACAGACAGAATATAAGATGGAGGAATTTGGATGATCTTGCTAGAAGCTGTGTTTGAGCTGTAGCTGCTATTCACACTTTCAGACTGATTTCTTGCTTGTCACTGTCACAACACTGCAGCTGTATGTGGTAATCTCTGCTGAAGCTGTGAGTTATCTGTGTTTCTAAACCATCTTTTCACTATTCTGACTCCAATACGCTGACCCAAGTGTGAAGTTCTCAGGGCCCATGTAGTAATGGAAGTCTGTATTAAACGTAAACTTACTTCAGTAAATCTTGTCAGATAGCGACAACTCAACTGCTCCGGGTGTATGAAGAACCAACAGGTTTTTGTTCGTGGCTGTATCTTGTAGTTTACACCTAAGTAGTAGGTGAAAAGATGATAATTTTCAGAGTTGGTGCAGAGAATGAGGATACCCGTGCTTCAGTCAGACAGAAAAGATGGAGAATGCTAGAAGGAGGGAGGAGCTGAATACCTCAGAGCACACATACAGGAAGACGAGAGGGACAAACTTAGGAACAATACAAAGCAGTAATAGAAATTACAATACTGATTATGAACCATGAAGTCATGGGACATGACAAGCACTATACATGAAAACTTGAGGTTCTTAGTGTACATTTTTGATTAAAACTGTAATAAGCCCACCTGCCATCAACAAATCGACCTCAATACAGATGGGAACCTACTCTATATGTTACCTCCCTTGGTGCCTGTTCAGACCTCCACATTTCAGGGAGAGAAGATTCCAGCTAACAGCTACTCTGCATTGATTTAAAAACCTGTACAGATGGGCGGAGTGCAAAAACCAAACCACTCCCCCATACAGTCTAAAACAGTCTAAAAAAACATTCATCTGCACATCGAAAAGTTTTTTTTTTTCTTAAATGAGCATAGGTGCATGCTGGTGCGGCAGTAAATAGCAAACCCAATCCAATATCTGCAGCACTCTACTAGCACTAAAAAACAGTCAAAAGGAGCGTAGGAAATATTTTAATAAACTTTTTGTATGTGCAGACCAAACATTGTTTTTTTAGACTTTATGGGGGAGTGGTTCATCTAGTTTGGCTTTTATACTCCACCCATCTGCACAGGTTTTTAAATCAATGCAGAGTATCTTGTAGTTAGAATCTTCTCTCCATGAAATGTGGAGGTCTGAGCAGGCACCAAGGGAGGTAACATATAGAGTAGGTTCCCATATGGATTGAGGTCGCCTTCTCTACGGCAGGTGGGCTTATTACAGTTTTGATCAAAAATGTAGACTAAGAACCTCAAATTTTCATGTATCTAAGGTAGCAGAAGTGTTTTGCCAATAATTCATATGTTCCTTTTGACTGTTTTTTAGTGTTAGCAGAGTGCTGCCGATATTGGATTGTGTTTGTATCTTACTGTCACACCAGCATGCACCTATGCTCATTTAAAAAAAAAAAAAAAAAACTTTTTGGATGTGCAGACCAAACATTGTTTTTTTAGACCTAATGAAAGTATATGACTAGAAAATTAGACTAGTTAAAGAAGAAAAAGAGTAGTTGTAAATGGTGCACATTAAAAATAGGCTAACTACTATGAGTACTTTAATTACTATACGTATTTAAATGACATATGAAGATCAGGAAGCAAGGATATGTTCAAATTTATGTTTACTTGCAGACGAAGTAGTATTTAAAAAAAAAAAAAGTGTCGTGCTAGTTAAATTGCATGGGTGATGCTTCCTTATCTTTGATTAACTTCAGCGACCACTTCCGTACAGGTCTGATCTTGCTAGAAAGCGTTGTGGTAAAATTATATCCGTTCCTTCCAAGCCAGGCCTTCCTATAAGCCATGCCCTTCTCTTATATAAACCAAGCAGACATGCACAGACATAAAGTTATGGAAAACGTGTGTCAAACTGGGGTTTCTTGGGGCTACCTGAAGATATTATACATAGGACCAGAACACCTTAAATGGCACTGTAAACTTTATTATAAATATACATACAAAACATATAAATAAGGAAAAACAGGCTATTTGTGAATACTGTTAAAACTTCCTTCTGTGGTTTGTTTCCCATGTGAAATGCCATGGATTTGAGCATTTCTTCTTTTTAAAATTATTACACTAATGTCATTGCATCATTACTGTCATTTTTCATGTCCCACAGAAAAGCCTATTATAAACACACCAGAAAACAACGCTATACCTGCACTGGAAAAAAAAACTCCACTGACCCAAAATACAGAAATACAGCCACTAACAAAGCATAGTCTTCAGTGTGTTTATATACACTACTTACAAAAAGTTAGGGATATTTGGCTTTTGATTGAAATTTTTGGATGAACATAAAAAAATATTATTTTTTTTTAAAATGCACTAAATGAGATCATCTTGTAACTTTAGAAAGTACATGTCCAACTGTTCAATGTTTCAGCACTTTTTGCACTTGCTGATCTCTAACAAGGAGCTTAATGTCAAAATTCACAACAGGTGTTTGATCCCTGAACCACCTAATAAATTTAGGGGATCAATTTGAATTGGGATTTAAACAGTCCTCCTCATCATGCTTTTCACATTTTGATATCATGAGACCAAGACAACACCTTTTAATTGATCAACAGTACCTCTCAATTGTGAGGCTTCAAGCAGGATGCCTTCAGATGGAAATGGCCACTGAGCTTAGTGTGTCACAGAGTGTCATCAGCAGGTTACAACAGAGATACACAGAGACTGGAAGAGTCACAGAAAGGCAAAGAAGTGGACGTCCTTTGACTACCACATACACTGATGACTGCTGTAAATTAGATGGAAGTATTGACCTGCTCTGAACAACCCATTCTATGTAATTTTAGAGATCTTCTATAGGATTAGGATCTGGGGACTGAAGGCTGGGGAAGCAAAGAAAACCTGCGGCCATGCATCTGAAAGCAGTCCATGACCATTATGACCCTTGTGACATAGTACATTATACTTCCGAAAGCGACTTTCTTCCACAAGGTAAAAAGATGCTATGAAGAGAAGACCTTGTTTGGTGAAAAGATTAATCCTATTGTCCAGATATCCAGCTACAGTATAGGTATCAGAGGAACCAAGGTGTGCCAAGAAAACATTCCCCATCCTTAGGGCCACCTTTGTAGCATAAATTCCCCGCTTCACCGGAAGGTTCATGTACTTGACCAAATTTCGATCAACAAAATTCCCTTGCAATGTTTTACACTAATCAGTGATACATTTTTGCCCACTGAAGTCTTGCCTTTCCATTTCTCCTAGACAACAATGGCACTTGAACATACTGTCTGCTGTTTTACCGTTGTACTAAAAAAATAATGAGGTGTGTTCGACAGTAATTTGTGCGCCGCATTTTATTTGGCAGCAATTTGCTTTGACTGTGCACGCATGTTCTTAGACATTTTGACGTCTCCCACCCTCTTTGGTAACGTTTGTTCTGTGATGGCCCCCTGTCACTGGAGTTTTTGACCCACCATTCTTGATGTTCTCTCAACATACAAGAAAATCTCACTAGGTTGGCAGTGCTTGAAATTCTGGCCCCAGGCATCTAGCACTGATGTCTGCACCTTATTTAAAGTCACTAAGATCACTTGATTTTTCCAATCTAATGCAGATTCAAAGTTACAATTCACATATTTGCTCAATTTATGCTGAACTAACAAAAAGAATTAGACATATTCAAAGTGCTGTAAAAATGGTAATATATAGAATTTTATCCACAGTTGGTGAACTTTAGAATTTTTCCTGAATTCTTTTTATTGAAAGTTGCATTGCAATTCCCCAATTAAAAAAAAAAAAATTATGTACAATATTTTAAAAAAAATATGCAGAGTCTGTTGTGGTTTTAAATTGTGCAACCCCAAAAAAAACCTGTTTTTTTAAATGCAAAGTGAGATTGAGATTTCCTACTACATCACTCACTTTTTTCTACATGGAGCATATAAAGATAAAATGCAGTGTAAAAAAATGCTCAAAAAATGGAAAAATGTGAAAAAGTCATAGGTGTAGTCAGCTAAAAAATGTGATGATTTTAAAGAGAATTTTGGGGAAACAATGTAAGTATTGGTGGTTGTCAGTGTATTTGTATTATCGTCTGCCGTTTTGAAGAGAAGTTCATCTTTTTTTAGGTATCCATGAGATTACTAACAAAATTTTCCGATGAAAAGTCTGGTGTAGGTCTATAAGGCAAACGTGGTCTAAATTGGACTACAGTTTCCCATCTACCAAATGTATATACTGTGTCCGATGCATAAAGCGTATACATCCTGTAAACAGAGCAACTTTGTAGTCCAATTCGGACAATGTTTGCCCTAATTTTTCATGGTTTCTCAATGGATACCACAAACAGGGGCAATAAACATTGTTTCCAAAGCCCCTTGGTTGCACTACGTACAGGATCCAGGTCCATGTCATCTGGTTTGTAATGACAGATAACATCTGCAATTTGTAGCATCGAAAAACTTGATGCAGCCCGACTGTGGAAAGAGCTTTGTAGGATACTTATTTAGTTTTTTCCTTTATTAAAGTTGGGATTTTTGTTTTTCCAGGGGATCTACTTTCTGTTTGGAGGATTAAAGGGGTTGTCTAAATTTAAAGTTCCATGGTGCATAATGAAAAAAATCTGCTTTGCTCTGTCACTTCCTGGTCAAGCTGTCTGTTTAGCAATGAGCTGTGTACTCGACTTCATGTTTTTTGTCTGTTAGCTAAATTACCCCCCTTTTGGGCTGGGGGGAGCTTTGAGCTAAGTAAACAGTAGAGTAATTACTGTGTTTTGTCTAAAAGATCAGATAACATACAAGCTTTCACACTGTGGACCCACGACCTGTGTGATGACATCACTCCCTGTTATCAGATAGAACAAACAGCAGGGGAGAAGGAGTACACAGGTCGGTCACTTGGGAAACTAGAAAGTCCTCAGAAGGTGATAAAATAATTTGTAGCTCCTTAACAAAAAAAAGATGAACAAAGCAATATATTTGGAAAACGTCTTCATTTAGTGTTCCCTACATTTTGAAAGCTATTCTTTGTAGTGAGACAACCCCTTTAAAGTTTTATTGAAGACTTTATGGTAGCAGCCTTGGTCAATGGCGCCCATGGCATAATGGTTGTTCTAAGAAAAGAGGCACTGTTTACAAAATTTTTTCATTGATCTTTATGTATTGTTTTTTCTTTGCTATTAGAAAATAGTTTTATAAAATGATTTACCTTTTATATTGTTCACTGGTGCCTTATTATCCTGTTTTACCTGAGAAGAAAACATACACATAATGGGAAAATGGCAACATATCCCAATGTATATAGTGGACATATATCATCATAATATGCTGTGTCCAACCCCAGTGCACATAGAGTATTGTTGATACAATTGAATTTAAAAAGATCATTTTGATTTGGGTCACATGCTTCACCCCATACTTACTGGTACATTTTGGATTTATTGTGGCTACTTCAAGAGTTCATTGCCAGCAAGCAAATGACTAACTTGTGTTGTGGTTTTGGTTAATCATTCATAATGCTGTTTATATTTGTTTTCATTCAAAGTCAAGAAAATTCTAGGATGTGTTTACTCTCATTTATTCTAGAATAAAACTGAAACATGAGACATTCACAGCTATATGAAAGGGATTTTGCCACAAGCTCATTTAATACCTCCTGCATCCAGCTCTTCAGTTATGTGTGCTCAGAAGGGGGTGGGTGTGATTTGTTTGAATTACATATCATGTGACTCAGCAGGATGACTTCACTAGAGAGCTGAAAGGCCTGGTGATAAGTCTGTTTATGTATAGAGCTGTGAGTATCTACACTGTAGCTCAGAGGTAACATTTTTGCTTTACAGCACAAGGGTCCTTGGTTCAAATCCATGCAGGAACTTAACCTGTGGATTTTTTCCTCTTTATCAATGCACAGACCTCATTGAGGGTTCTTTTATTTATTTGCACTGTTTTTCCAAAGGACAGGAGTAGAATGACAGCACCCGGGGTTTGAACACTCAGTAGCTGCCTGAGAGGAGAGGTGATGTCTGAGCATGTGCGACCAGGACTGAGGAGCTCACAGCCCTGGTTGTATCCCCTGGAGATGAGCTGTAAACAATGGATCACTAAAGAGGCAGCTAAAACAAAAACAGTGCAGAATTTTTTAAAATGGTGAAAATGTTTGTTTTTTCATTTTCAAGCTTCCCACGTCAATTTTTCTTTGTGGCAAAACCACTTTAAGAAAGAGGCAACTATATATTAAGTAGGATTTAAAATAGTCCAGTACTTCAGGAACAGCATCTGAAATCTGTTTAGTATGCTAAACTACTCTAACAATCCTCAGTTTCTTACCGTGCTGTCTCCAGTAGGGGTAAAATTTATGTCCATCATTTTTGGTCTTTGCTTATTGTTTTTCTTTATATTGACCGCCTTATCTGCAGATGAAAAGAATTGAAACTATAAACTTTGAAGTTTGAAAATAAATGTAGAAAAACATTAAAAGGGTTATTTTGAATTTTTTTTTCATGCACCCGATCAGGACATTCTGAGTTAATAGAGGAGAGTCCTTCATACCTTTTTAATTAAAGACAGCTGAAATCAGCCACAAAGGGCCACATGTCTGAAAACTGTTACGGTCTAAGACTTTCTTTGTTATCCATAGCAACCAATCACAGTTCCCCTTTCATTTCATATAGTGCTCTGAAAAAATGAAACGGGTGCTCTGATTGGTTGCTATGGGCAACAAAGAAAGTCTTAGACTAAGACTGTTTTCATACATGTCCTCCAAAGGGTCTGTCTTTCACCGGAGGACCCAGTAGGCACCATGTAATGTTTAATTTGCCTTGTGGTGGTGCCTTAGAAAAATGAAACATTTGTGGACAGATTTCCCCCTGATTACAATCAATCGCTAAGAGACCCAAGAGTCAGTCAACCCGTAATCAGGCTATTTCCAAGGCAACACTCAAGCAAAGAGAAATTGTGCAAATTGTGCACAAGTATAAAGAGACACAAATTTACGATTGTATGAGTAACTAAGGAAGTTTTTCGTACAGCTGAATCATTCTTCCGCTTTATCTTTTTCTTATTATCTGCACTGTATGTTCTATAAGTCAAAGGCATCTTAAATGAACTAAACTGTTTGGCTTAAATTTTACACAATATTTTGTTTATCATGTTAGCCATACCTGAAGGAGGCTCAGGAACTTCTTGCACAAAGTTGGATGGAAAGGCTCCCACCAAATCCCCCTTCTTGCCCAGCCACCAACCATCTTCAATCTGAAAGAACCCAGCAAAAAAGGCACAATGTTGATTTCAGAGGTGGTTTACAATAAGAGCAGCATATTAGCCAGAGTTAACATTACAAGAGTACATTAACCTTTCATGGATCTCCATTATCTAACACACATATTAACATTAGATTGATATGCCAATCACTGCTGTTGGAATAGGCAGTGGGAACCTGAAGCTTGCTGTGAAGAGCAGACTCAGTGAAACAGCATGCTGTTTCACTGAGTCACAGGCAGCTTTCATCCACTATGCTCTTGTCAGGCTGTGGGTGTTTCTATAGCAGCGATTAGCACCCTTAGCTTCTCTATACCTACCTGAGACATTACAAAGACCAGTGCAGGTGATTTAATATTCAGTAAACAAAGCTACAAGTGCTCTGAGGAGTGAAAACATTTGCTTATTTGTAAACAAAGGCTAATCTTGTTAGAGATAATGAGTTTGTCCGTCCATAATGAGTCTGTCTCCACCCATGGTGACTTCACTCCCTGCTTTCTGTCTAATCAGGAAGGAAGATATGGTCGTAACCAAAGAAATCTGCACTCAAAGCAGATAAAATCTCTTTCATCTCATGACCAAGGTAAAATCAAAAGACTAATATATTTGGAAAAAAGACAAAACCCCTTTAAGGCAGATGTTGGAGAAAAGAAGGGTCATTTATATTGGATTTTAACATGCTTGATCCTTTATTCTTGTCTGACATATTAGTCCTTTGGTTTCGGTTTATTCACCTCTCCCATTCACCTATTCATGCTTGACCAAACTGAGCTCGCTTGTTCATGGTAGTGTCTGGAGAAAGTTTTAGGCTAGGTCTATACAAAAAATGTTGAAATGCCGACCTAAATCCAAAGTCATTTAGTCTGTGCTGGACTGTGGCAGGACCGCAATTTGTGGCGCAAATTTGCACCAAAGCCATGGTCGGTTTTCTTATTTGCCGTCGGCCCCGTACATTTGAATATACAGGAATCCTACAGCAATCCGGCGGAATATACAACATGTTGCATATTACGACGGATTTTAAAACCGATGGTAAAAAATCCGTGCTGTGTAGACTACAGCACAGATGTTCTCATTGCTGTCTATGCAACACAGGGTACCGTCGGATTTTCGGTGGATTCAAAATACGGAATCCGCCAGAAAACCTGTGATGTAGACCTAGCCAGTTCTATCCCAAAGATGTACTTATTCTACACAGTGTTAACCAACTATATTTAATAGTGCAGTCAGTTCTAGATAAAGCCCCATAATGTACATCTGCAGTCATATTACTAGTTGTCTAATAGCTGACAAAACATATTTATCAGACCATATAAATATACTATAAAATATGTTAATATATATGGAGTAGGATTGATGAAATTGAAGGGAAAATTAATTGGCTAAAAAATTCTAAAGCTGCTAATTCCTTTCTCCTTCTGATACATTTGTACATGGCTGGTAGCTAGACATGACAAGGGGTGGGAAAACAGCAACATAAGAAGAAAGCACTTGACATTTGCAATATCTCATAGTCAATCATTTCCTGTATTTTTAGCAAGTATATTTTTGAAACTTGTTTTGATATCGGTCTTAAAATATCTGACATCTGTCTGTAACTGGTTTGCATGCGACTGATACATCATTTGAGGTATAGTCAGGAAGTTTCTGTACAGGCATTAGTAAATCGTTTAGAAGTGCCATATTGTACACTCTACAGATAAAAATCATGATTTCTGACAAGTTTCGTGCATAGTTTGTGCAAACAAAAAAGTGCAAGTAATTTATCCAAAAAACTACTGTATGTGTAGTAGCATGAAATTAAGTAAATAGCATTTTCTCGATGTCACCTCCTCTATAACTTCCAGAACTTCTCCAGCAAATAGCTCCAATTCATCTGGCTTACTGGGGCTGTATGAATACTCTGCCCGACACCAGCGCGGTTTCTTCTTCAGAGGGTTAGCTAGATAATAAAGATTATTACTGTTATTGGGACGTAAAGTGTTATACAATAACTGAAAACAGGAGCTTACATGCCAAATGTACATCACAAGTATAGTGTGAACTTAGACTACCTTTATCTTCAATTACCATATCAAATTACCTGTCTCATATTGTGTAGGACCCACTTATGCCACTATAAAAATGTGTGACCCATAGAGGCATGGATCCCTCAGGATCTATGAAGGAGTCCTGTGGTATCTGGAATCAGCCGCCATAGATCAAAGCAGATTGATCAGATTGAGGTTTGAGGAGATTTGGAGGCAAACTGAACACCTTGAACTCTTCGTCATGTTTGTCAATCCATTCCAAAATCATTTTTGCAGTGTGGAAAGGGTGTTATGCTTCTGAAGAAGGCCACTACCATTAGGAATGCCATTGCCATGAAGGGGTTTGCTCTGTCTGCAACAATGTCTACGGAGGTAGTATGTGTCCAAGTAAAACTCGAATAAATGCTGGGATCCAGAGCATAACACTGCATCCACTAGTTTTTCTTCTTCTTTTTCTAATAGTGCACCTTTGCTAACCCAAGTGTACAATGCACATGCACCAAGCCATCCACATGAGAAAAAATAAAACATAATTCATCAGACCAGGCCACCTTCCTACATTAATCTATGGCCCATTTTTGATGCTCCTGTCCATTGTAGGGAGACACACAACTGCACTCTAAGCAATCTGTGACTGCTCAGCTCCATACACAGCAAGCTGCAATTCACTGTTCTCACACCTTCCTGTCATATCCATCAATAACTTTTTCAGAAATTTGTGCTATAGTATCTCTTTTGGTGGACTGCAACAGACAGGCTAGACTTTACCCAAGGTCGGACCGGGGTGCCTGCCATGCCTGGGGACCACCAGTGGAATTTTATTCTGGGGGCCCATCTGTGGAGTTGACCAGTGGAGTTGATTCTGGCAGCCCACGTTACAGCTACTATACAAGCCTCCTATATTCTGCTTCTTCCTTTTTTCTCTTGGCCTTTCTAATGTATATGCAGTTTAAAAGAAACTCCAGGTCTAGCATGCTCAGGGGCCCACCGGAGGTTTTCCTTTTCCCCTGTGGGTCAGTCCGTCTGTCTTTTCCCCACCACACATATCAATGAGACATCGAGGTCCATTGCCCTATCTTCAGATTACTGGCTGTCGTTCCAGGGACTACTCATTGTAAGTATGAGGCACTTCATTGAGTGAGTACCCAACAAGACCCTCTATTTTAGAAATGCTTTACCTAGTTGTCTAGCCATGGTAACTTGGCCTTTATCAAAGTAACTGAGATCCTTAGGGTATGTATCCAAGATGGATTTTTCTGTACGATGGATTTCCATTGCAAAAACCTAATGTAAAACCATAGACTTCGGTTACAGATTCACACTTTCATGTCGTAGATTTAGGCACAGATTATAGTCCATTGAATGTGTGGCTACCTTACACAGTTTCACAATACACCATATCAAGAATTTCACTCTTTTTTTGTCCCTACAATGCAGATATAAAATCCAAGTCAGCTTTTTACAGCAATGAAAACCTGTACGTTTTACATAGGATTAGTTATGCTGGCCATTCATATTAAACTAAAGTTGTTCTAACCACCAAATTATAGTGACAGGGAGTTAAACAGTTACCTTGTTGCATTGTGTAGAAAGTGGTCGATTCCAACAATGTACATTCAAAACGGGAGGCATGTGTTGCCTTTTTATGTTTCTGAATTGTTTTGGGAAGCCATTAACCCCTTAAAGGGGTTGTCTCACTACATTGATTCATCTCACCTCAGTCCTGTTTTTTTGGTTTCACTTTGAATTCAGAGGTGTGTTTACTGGCTTCCACTAGGCTGCAGTAGAAGCCAGGTCTGTAGCTATAGCAAACAGTGCTGGCAGCCTATCAGGAGAGATCAAACAGGTCTGTAGCTATAGTGACCAGAGGAGCTGATGCAGCCCATACAAGAGGGGATATCTCAGAATAGGTAGGAAATTGTTAATGGACACATATTGCAAAGTGACTTGTTTTTGCTAGATCTTTAACATAAAAAGCAATCCTTGTAGTGAGACAACCTCTTTAAAGTCTAAGCTTTTTATTCTGTCACATTCATTTTTTTCTCCGTGACTTCCAAGAGCCATAACTTTTTGATTTTTCCATCTACAAACATTATTGAGGGCTTATTTTTTGTGAAACAAAATGTACTTTGTAATTGCTCCACTGACCATATTGGGAAATCGGAATAAAATTGAGCTAAATGTGAAAACTAAGTACTTGTGGCATTTTTGTGGGGGTTTTGTTTTTATGGCGTTCACTCCGGTATAAATGATACAGTGTTGTCTGTATTGTGCAGGTCGGTATGATTCCAATTCCGATTACACCCTACATCATAATCCTGGGAGTAGGACCAGTGTAATGTTCCCTTGTGAGCATAGGTCTCCAGACCAATCTCCAACTATCATTGTATCCAAGACAAAAGTGGCTGAAGAGGACAGACCTCCATTACAGCCTCTATTGCAGTCTTGTTGTGCTCTCTGATAGCCTTTGAGAACGATGGTATGAGGTCAATGAAACACCTATAAATATGTAATGTGGTTATCTGCTTGTCGCTGTTGTGCTAGTAATAGGCACAGGCGACAGGTCCATTATAAATATCCGTGTCTTAGGGTGCTTTAACATGGTTTTTTTTTCAAAGTGTTTTTTTAAAGGAAAAATTACAGCATTACATCCAAAAATAAACACCAAAAAATGCTCAGTGTGAAAGCACCCTTAGCAGGAGAGGGCTTAGTAGACAATCTACAGGGCTAGTTAATCAGCCAATTAGGAAAAATGATTTAGCAGACCAATCGGGGCCTTTTCCAAAAGGGGCTTATTTCAAGCCGAAAATTGCGGGGGGATTTGGGCCCGAAATTTCCCGGCTTGAATAAGGGGGGGGGATGGGGGCGCAGCCCAAGGCCCCCATAGACTTTCTTTACCCAATGGGCGCGTACCCCGCCGGGATAATTAAAAAGAAAACTTTCTCCCCCCCCGGGTTTAATCCCCGAGCGGGAAAGGGGGAGCCCGGAAAATCCACAGTTTCTATGAGAACTGGGATTCCCGTAAGGGCGGGGGACGGTTTTCCAGCCGAACTGCATTTGGCAGTAGGGCGCGAAATTTACGGCGGAACCCGGGTTGCCCAAAAAAAGCCGTGTGAAGGCCCTTTCCCATGTACTAGGCTCGTTTTTTTAAAATTGAAATGTCTTTTCCCCCTTTTTGCCATTTTAATCTGCTGATGGCTTTTTGGATGACTGTTTAAAATTTAAATTCTGTGTTGGACCCTTCTTTGTTTAAATTTCCCCATCTAATTATCACTCATTTGACATCCTTATTTTTGATTTCGGACTTTTCTTTTCCCCTTTGGGATATGGGGAAACATGGCTTTTGCAAAAAAAAATCGGGAAAAAACGATTACGTAAAACGTATCAAAAAAAGTCCCCAAAGTGGGGATAGGTTTTTGGATTTTTATGGTTTTGCAGAAATGTATCCTACAGTTTTAAATAGGGTTTGTGATGTGTAAAACGGATCAAGAATTGACAAAAATGTATGTCTGAATGCAGATACATGTTTGGGTCCATTTTTTGGTACAAAAATTAATTTAAAAACGCCGTGTTAACATCTCCTTACATGCCTGATACCCAGTTAAACTTTGCTCTCCTGGTTACCCTTCACTGACTTTTTTGATTTTGTTGATTTTTGGGGTTTTTAAACCCTTTACTAAAACTTTCCCCTTTTTGTTTCCACCATTTCAGCGACTATTTCTTAGATGAAACCCTTTGGGGATACCCCAGCAGTGAATTTCCGGGACCCCTTTAAAAGAGTTTAAAAGGGAAAAAAAAAACCCCTGCACCCCCCTTGATTTTGTCAAAAAAGTACCCTGCGCCAAGCCCCACGGGAAAAGGCATTTGCTTGGCAGGCAACCATAGCCAAAAGGCCAAGGGCCTCCAAAGGGGTTTGTGAAAAACAATTTTTGCCCCCCCACATTTGGGATTGTGTATCCAATTCCAATTGCAGGACAGAATAGGTCACTACACGCCATTGTTAAAAAAAAAAAAAAAAAAAAAAAAGTTTCCAGATTATCCTATGCAGAGATTTGCCTCCGCACACCTCTGTCATTGAAGTCTGTTTGTTTTTACCAACTCCAAAGGTTTTTGCAAAGTTGAACAGTGCTGACTTCCTTTGGGAGGGGGGGATTAATCTTGATAAACCCAAGGGGCTCTTGTTCAAGGATTCTATCTATCTCATCTTATAGCGAGTGGTGATAAAACAATTCAAACAATTAAAAAAGCGGATTGCACAATTATCCCCTTTCCACCCAAATTGATTTTTGAGGTTTCATAAAAAAAAAAACACAGAACCAGTAATTAGGCAGTTAAGTGGTCACTCTTTATAACTTGCAATACAATAGGCAATATTCTCCAAATTGGACTAAATTAATTCACAGAGAAAACAAGAAAAAAGGCCTATTCAATAAAATATAACTTTTAATACACTTATTAAAATATATCAGAAAAAAATTAACCTAATGTGCCTTCAAAAAACAATAAACATATCCCCCTGCCTAAAGTGGTGTAGACCCGAAAAGGGCAACCCAACGCGGGAACCAATCCCTATTAAAGGCTCTATGATGACCCTCCAATCAAAGGGAAATAGTATATATACAAGAACTACTCAAAAAGATAGAAGTAGATATCGAATATATAATTCTAAAACTCTGGCAGTCAACAGATATCACAATAAATCGACTCCGATGCGTTTCCCCCTCAAATGAGTGAGTTTATCAAGGTGAAAAAACAATTAGCCAGCTTTTATAATTGATAATATCCAGTGTGTACAGACAAAATTAGTAGATGGTATTGATATAAAAGATATAAATGAGATATACTCACATTACTCCATTAGTATAATAGATAATGCATAAAAAGATGGTATATACTCACAACCCCAAATAATCATACATAGCTGAGGGGTAGGTATCACCATTTTGATAAGAGCCCTACAACCTCCTCCAGGAGCCATGTATATAGTGGATTGATGGCAGGCCTTTAATAGGGATTGGCTCTCGTGTGGGGTCACCATTTTCAGGGCGTCTACCCCACTTTATGCTGGGTGTGTTTATTGTTTTTTGAGGGCACATTAGTTTTTTCTGATATATTTTAATGAGTGTATTAAAAGTATATTTTATTGAATAGGCATTTTTCCCTTTTTTTGAGGTTTCATGTGCCGTAATAAAAACCTTTGCTTTCAATCTGGCTTCTATGCCCCTTCTGCATGCCACAGATTGGGGATAGGTACTTGAAAATTTTATTTTTAGATTTTAGCAACATCAGCTAATTATTCGATTTGCATAATCTTTCAGCCTGTCCATTTTGGTGTTGCAATTTCAATGTGTAGAAGTGTATATTTAGACCTGACATTTTCTGCAACATGATCTTGCTAATTGCTTTTAGCAGCTAGTTTAATTCTTGTATGACAAAGGTGACAAACCTCAGCACAGTGTAAGTGAATGGAGCATGTGAGTACAGCTGGTGACATAGTAATTCAAGAGTGTCTGCTTGTCTACTCCATCCTAAAGCAGCAGCAGGAAGAAGCGCTGCAGAGGAATGGAAGTATTCACTTTAAACACAGGTCTTCAGGAGATTTCTAAATATTTTATACTAGCTAATGAATAGCAGGTTCATATTTTATTCATTTATCTATGTATACAGATTTTTTTCTTACCATTGGCTTTCCTGATGGATCTTGGAAACCTCTGACCATTCTCAGTAAGAAAAAATGAAGGAATTTCCTGTGGCAGAATCATAAGAAAATCTGGAATGAGTGCAACCCTTTTGCCTATTATGTGCAACAAGCATAACAATGAGTCTTGAGCTGCTGTAATGCTACTCTGCTAAGACTCCTTTATCATGCAGAAACAATAAGTTGTAAAACAATTTGTTCTTCCTGTTTCATAGAGCTAATAACATCTCCTCTCACCAGATTGTTTTCAGAACCATTTACAAAATCAAGAAGTAGTAAGAAGTTTAACAAAAATAATAATAAATGAAACAATACAAAAGCATTTATATATAAGCTAGTTTTTTTTAGAGATGGAGAGCAGCGTCCCGACGTAGGGGACCTGATGTCATCATGAAGCCCGTGCTGGACATAAGCTCCCGTAGCGAGCTGATCAACACGGTAATGGGGAGATGTATCATTTTTGAATTATTTTTTTTTTAAATGATTTTTATTGAATCCACCATGCCATATATAAAACATAAAGATCAACATCATCCAAATTACAAATCGTTACAGGACATATGAGCAGGTACAAAATATTATAGATTATTAACAATCTATGGCAGGGATCCATTTTTCATTTTTGTTTTTTAACATAGCACATCTGGTTGTTTAAACTTAACAGCCTCGCCTTCTATCTATCACAACATATAGTTACGAAGTTCATAAATATCAACACTGTTCGAAACAATCAGTTTTACAACTTGAAACTAGAACCTAAGAACCGGTGGCTGTTGCACAGGCACATTACCTCCCCAGTTATGTGGGGCCCCCCTCCGCTTTGTGCGGTCATATGAACCCCCTTTTGTGGTGCCCCTTTATCCAACCCATTGTGATTTTGGACCAGGTGGTATTCGAGACATGTGGTCAGCAGCCCTCCCACTTATCATGTTCAGATAACAACCCACTCCGTCAGTTCGATATCTTAGCTGTTTTGGGTGACCCAGTAAGACTCATAAGACCAGGGTCATAATAGGTAGGACCTATCAAGGACCATCTCTAACCCATCCAAATGGAGTCATCTGGGGAAGAGGCCGGAGGTCCCCGGGCTTCCAATTGTCCAGCAGTGTCCGAGACACCTATAGGCGCATCACCCGTTACCTGTTGCTGGAAGAACCAGGTGGTTGTGCCAAAGCACCAGTGCAAGGCTTGTTTTATTAGTGGTGATAAGGTGTTAATGATTGGGCCCCATACCTGAAAAAAAATTTTTGTTCTTTTTGTTGTGCAGCCTCCACCCAGTCCATCCTCAGCAGGAAGTAATTTTTTTAATTTTTTTAATCCGCTAAAGGGTCCTATTTAGAGTGGGGGGAACTACCTATAGGTGGCCTCCATACTTACCTATGTACTTATAATGGGCATTTATACATATTTATCTACCTACTAGGGGCCTATATGGCTACCTACAGGGGCCTATAAACCTACCTAACAGGGGACTATACACTTGACCACTGAGGGGGCCTATATATCTACCTACCTAATGAGGACCTCTATACCTACCTGCAGTGGGCCTAAATACCTACTCACTGGGGGGTCTACATACCTACCTACTTATATTCCTATCTACCTACTTACATGGGGCCTATATACATAACTGCCTTCTAGGGGCTTATACAGCTACTTACCGTAGGACCTCTATACATACCTAATGAAATACTGGGGGTCTATATACCTACCTACCTATCTACTTGGGGGTCTATATACCTATCTATCTTCCTACCTAAAGGGGACTTCTGTATCTACCTACCTACTAGGGGTCTATATACCTATCTACCTAATAGGGGGCTTATATACATAACTGCTGGGGTATTTATATACCTACTTACGGGGGAGATTTTATACCACTCTACATACTGGGGGCCAATATACCTATCAACTTAATGGGGGACTAATATACCTACCTGCCTTTTTAATGGGGAGCCTATTTACCTACCTACTGGGTGCCTATATTACTATCTGCCTTCTTGGATTCCTATTCCTATATACCTCCTGACCTAATAGAAGGCATATATTCCTACCTATCTACCAAATGGGGGGCCTATAAACCGACTTACCTACTACATGGAGAAGCCTATATACCTACCAATCTGCTTAATTGGGGTCTACCTACATAGAAGGGGGTCCACTTATCTGCCTACCTATTTTGTGGTTGTGCCTACCTAATATATGAAGACACAAAACAAAAATAAAACTGGGAGAACAAACAGAAGCACAGTAGCCGTCTGGGGGTATTTTTACAGTTAAGGGCGCAAGGTGGTCATTCTTACCATTTTCAGTGTTATGGATGGGGAGTTTCTATATAGGTGGGTCACAGGTATGGAGGTACTGGAAAATGTTTGTGTAGTAAATTCTGCACAGATGAGTCGTGGCCAGAAGACGTCATCATGACGGTCTGGGCCAGATGTAGGACAAGAGGGAAAGAGAACAATTTATCAGAGAAGATGTCCCTGTAAGCGCCTTGATGTCAGTGTTTAATTTGTTTCCATGTAAAATCAGTGCTGTTTTCAAGTGTACCCTTGTCACTGATTGTAAAAGCAAGTGCATGTCTGCCTTTGACCCTGTTATAAGGGATTTTTCATGCTTGTGTTGATGGTGTTGTTTATTTTAGAAAGTGGTGCGGTGCATGATGACTACAAAATATTGATCATCTTGATTCCATTAAAGAAGGATGAAAAATTAAAATCCAGTACTGGCTGGTCTAATGTGTGTGGCCTTCAACTTTTCTTGATTTCTACATAACATAGTTAGGAGGTTACTTAATGCCCAATCCCTGCTGGATACAAAGGAAATGTTAGATTCAGCTTTAATTAGATGGACCAATTTGTAGCAAAAAAAAGTAATCTCCATCCCATGAAATGGAAAGTTTGGCTTACACTGAAATGAGTAATGCTCGGTTCTTAAATATTAACAGAACTGATAAATTCCACAAGCTTGGAAAAACTATAAAGAGCATTCATGATCATGAAATCTGCAACATTTATTGACAACACAACCATTTCCCTAAATTATCACCAACAATTAGCTGCTGTGGTACTACCCAGTGCCATTCCTCCAGACTTACAAAAGCTCTAGGTTCTACTATGGTTCTACGATCTCTATAAGCAAAACATGCCTAAATGGCATATGTTGTCTGTGCCAAAAACCACCAAATTAAAAAAAACATGGGAGGCAAGAAGCTTGCTTCAAAATACCAATTGCCTGTAATATATTTTATATATATATCTCTATAAAGCAAAATATATGTATTCTGAAAACAGTCCAAGCATAGCTGCTATATAATGTTTTATAGTAAGCTCACTCGCTCCTCAGCAAGATATTGTGTACACAGGAAACCAGACAGGTTCAGCTTCTTATCTAATGTTCGTTGTTTTTACTAAAAATTGTATACATTTCAAAATAGGCAAAACAGAATAAATATGAATAACCAGTCACTCAATACAACAGTGCATTTCTAAAAGTATGTTTACACAATGGATTTTTCCAACAGAAAAATCCATTGTGGAATCTGTGGCAGAAGTTCAAGTTGCTACCCATAGGGGCTAATCCGTGTCTAGGCTACTCAATGAATAGAATAGAATGGGATTCATGGATTAAAAACTATGCCATGGATTCTCATTAATAATAATAAATAAAGATTCCATGGTTATTTTGTAAAAACTCTGGGCCACATGTATGAAAACTGTCTAGGTCTAAAACTCACTTTGTTGCCCATAGAAACCAATCAGAGCGCCTCTTTCATTTCATACAGTGCTATGGAAAAAGGAAAGTGGCGCTCCGATTGGTTGCTATGGGCAACAAAGTGAATTTTAGACCTAGACAGTTTTCATACATGTGGCCCTATGTGTGAACATACCCTTAAGGTAACTTGGTTATAGTTATAGTTATATTTATTAATATTTCATTAATATTAAAGAATGTAAGTGTTAGAGAGGTATTTTTTTTTAATTCTGCAATTTTCATAATTTGCACAAGCTTTACCTAGTCATTATTCTTGCAATGGCATAGCAAAAGCAGTTATGTTTGTAGTAAAAGATACATATGCTTAGAATTAGCAGAACACTACAGACAAGTTATGTATGAAATATTACAATTTCCATTAGTACTCATTCGTTGCTGTCAAAAGTAAGATTAGCATAGCAGTCATATTATGCTACTAAATACTAAAATTTTCATCTTAATTGCCATATCCACTTTTAAATCAATTGGTTTCTGTACATGGCTGTTCCCAGCTATGGTTAACGCTGAGATGAAAGAGTAACTAGAACCAGTGGTGAACTGTTAGCTATACCTTGACAAAACTCTGTGGAAATAACCCTCTCTTTCCGTGGATTTCTCCTTCTAGCCATCCGTCTTCACCTGTTTTCTTAACATTTCTTATTACTTCACCAGCTTTAAAATGTAACTCATCTTCAAGTTTCCCCTTAAACTCCACAAGGGTCAACATGTCTCCTGAAAGCAAAAGGATGAGAATGAAGGTCATCAGTAGTTCATGAGGTCGTGCACTTATGGTTTCTTTGAATACCTGCAAACAAGTGAATTTTAAAACTTTTATTTCATTTTTTACTGGTGTAATTTGCAGGCATCTCCTTGGCCATTACAATTATGTTTGTGTAAGAGACATTAATATGAACAGTATTAACCTATTGTCACTACTAGAATGTTGTGGACACTAGGCTATTATCTATGCAATCTCCTCAAGCCCTGCACTGTTCGCAGAAGAACTAGCATGATTTGTCAATGAGTAAAGGGATAGCATGGAAAGTTGCACTTTTGTAACAGGATGTCCCAGAATTTTACCTAAAAGTCCGGTTTTAGAACAAACAAGCAACTAATTTAACTACCACAAGAACCGTCGCAGCTGGCACATCACAATTCACAAGTAATTTGGGTTATTTGAATTTCTACAGTACATTATAAATTTGGCTATGGAGTGATATTAAAAACAAAATTTTGGCTTATGTTTTAATACAATTGCAGGTAAAGCAAATATATATATATATATATATATATATATATATATATATACATATATATATATATATATATACACACACACACACACAACACACAATATTCGGTTCAGCACCTCCAAAAAACTTTAAATGTGGGTGCACGCTTTTGACGGCGTAATCTAAAATACACATAACAATAACAGCAGCAAAGCAAAAAATAGAGTACGTTTGAAAAAAAACTTTCTGCTTTAAAAAACCCGAAAGTTTTATGAGGGTTTTTTGCTCACACTTTTTCGCAAAATTGCTTAAGCCCACCTTCGACTTTCAACGAGACCTCAAATGCAGGTGGGTCCTACACTACGTTTACACTAACACTGTATTTCTCTGTGGTCCATCCAGACCTACCTTTCAGAAGTGAGGCACCAGCTACTAAATACACTGCACTGATTAAAAAGTCTGTGGGAGATGAATGAGGTCTCCTCGCCGGCCCATAGACTTTCATCACTTATCTCCCCCCGCGGCGCATTCACCGAGCAGGGAGAGGAGATGTAATCCATAGTTCTCTATGAGAACTGTGGATTACCGTAATGAGTGGGACGTATTCCAGCCGTAATTCGCGCACTACGGCGCGTAATTACGGACTGAAATACGTCCCATTTTAAGTCATGTGAACATAGCCTTATTGACATGAAATTCTCACCAAATGTCAGTAACAACCCAACCTGTCCACACTGGCAAGGATATCAAACTATAGAAGTTCATAAATTAAGTTGTCTGTAATAAGGAGAAATGACACAGGGAAAAAGTTCTGAACACATAAAAAGGGAAGTGCAAATCCATCGGTAGAAAGCAATCCTGCCACTTAGTGAAAAATTATATCAGCTGGTGTCTTATTACCAAGATGTCACACAAGAAACATCTCATGATGTGTAAAACCAGTGAGCTGTCTAAAGACCATCACAACCTTGTTGTTGTAAAACATACTGATGCCATTGGTTACAGTACAATTTCTAAACTACTAAAGGTTCCATTGTGCACTGTTGGGGCCATAATCCTGAAGTGTAAAGAAGATTATTTCATCATAAACTATCCACAACCAGGTGCTCCCACAAATATTTCAGACAGAGGAATGAAAAGAATTATCAGAATTGTCCAAGAGCTGAGGACTACCTGTGGAGAGCTACAGAAAGACCTGGAGTCAGCAGGAAAAATTGTTTCAAAGAAAACAATAAGTAATGCACTCAACCTACATGGAATGTATGCAAACTCACTACACAAGACTGACCAAAAATCATGTTCGAGCACATTTAAAGTTTGCTCAACAACATTTAGACTAGCCTGTGCAATACTGGGAATATATAATCTGGTCAGATGAGACCACAATTGAACTCTTTAGTTGCCATAATACGCACCATGTTTTAGGGTCAAAGGGCACTGCATAGCACCCCAGAAACACCATACCAATAGGGTAGTTTGGAGTTGGAAACATCATGGAGTGGGGCTGTTTTTAGGCTTACTGTACTGGCAAACTTCATATAATTGATGGAAAGATGAATGGGCAAATGTACCAAGACATTCTTGATAAAAATCTGCTGCCATCTACCAGGATGATGAAGATGAAACGAGGATGCACATTTCAGCAAGACAATGATCCCAAACACACATCCAGGGAAACTCTCAGTTGCTTTCAGAGAAAGAAAATAAAGCTACTAGGATAACTGAGCCAATCACCTACCTTGAATACAATAGAAAAGTTCAGAATTCGTAGAAAGAGGCCACACAACCTTCAGGATTTGAAGAGTGTTTGTATGGAAGAATGGGTCAAAATACCACCTGAGCAATGTATGTGACTAATTTCTCCATACAGGAGGCATCCTGAAGTGGTCATAACCAACAAAGGCTTTGGTACAAAGTATTGAATACATTTCAGTAAACGTGTTCAATAATTTTTCCCAATGTCATTTCTTATTATTACACAACTAAATTTATGAACCTCTGTGGTTTGAATTTTTTTCCTGTGTATTTGTTGAATTGTTACCGACATCTGATGAGAATATCATGTCAATAGCACCTTTAGAAATATACAGTGCCTTGCGAAAGTATTCGGCCCCTTTGAACTTTTCAACCTTTTGCCACATTTCAAACATAAAGATATCAAATTTTAATTTTTTTGTGAAGAATCAACAAGTGGGACACAATTGTGAACTGGAATGAAATTTATTGGGTATTTTAAACTTTTGTAAAAGAAAAACAAACTGAAAAGTGGGGCGTGCAATATTATTCGGCCCCTTTACTTTCAGTGCAGCAAACTCACTCCAGAAGTTCAGTGAGGATCTCTGAATGATCCAATGTTGTCCTAAATGACTGATGATGATAAATATAATCCACCTGTGTGTAATCAAGTCTCCATATAAAATCACCTGCTCTGTGATAGTCTCAGGGTTCTGTTTAAAGCGCAGAGAGCATCATGAAGACCAAGGAACATACCAGGCAGGTCCGTGATACTGTTGGGGAGAAGGTTAAAGATTTGGATTTGGATACAAAAAGATTTCCAAACTTTAAATATCCCAAGGAGCACTGTGCAAGCGATCATATTGAAACGGAAGGAGTATCAGACCACTGAAAATCTACCAAGACCCGGACGTCCCTCTAAACTTTCGTCTCAAACAAGGGAAAGACTGATCAGAGATGCAGCCAAGAGGCCCATGATCACTCTGGCTGAACTGCAGAGATCTACAGCTGAGGTGGGAGAGTCTCTCCATAGGACAACAATCGTGGTAAACTGCACAAATCTGGCCTTTATGGAAGAGTGGCAAGAAGAAAGACATTTCTCAAAGATATCCATAAAAAGTCTTGTTTAAAGTTTGCCACAAGCCACCTGGGAGACACCAAACATGTGGAAGAAGGGGCTCTGGTCAGATTAAACAAAAAATTGAACACACCATCCCCACTGTCAAACATGGTGGTGGCAGAATCATGGTTGGGCTTTTCTTCAGCAGGGACAGGGAAGATGGTTAAAATTGATGGGAAGATGGATGGAGCCAAATCCAGGACCATTCTGGAAGAAAATCTGTTGGAGTCTGCAAAAGACCGGAGACTGGGACGGATCTTTATTTTCCAACAAGACAATGATCCCAAACATAAAGCAAAATCTACAATGGAATGGTTCACAAATAAACATACCAGGTGTTAGAATGGCCAAGCCAAAGTCCAGACCTGAATCCAACTGAGAATCTGTGGAAAGAGCTGGAAACTGCTGTTCACAAACGCTCTCCATCCAACCTCACTGAGCTCCAGCTGTTTTCCAAGGAAGAATTGGCAAGAATTTCAGTCTCTTGATGTGCAAAACTGATAGAGACATACACCGAGTGACTTGCAGCTGTAATCGGAGCAAAAGGTGGCCCTACAAAGTATTAACTTAAGGGGGATGAATAATTTTGCACACCCCACTTTTCAGTTTCTTACTTTTTACAAAAGTTTAAAATATCCAATAAATTTCGTTCCACTTCACAATTGTGTCCCACTTGTCGTTGATTGTTCACAAAAAAATTTTTAAATATTATATCTTTATGTTTGAAGCCTGAAATGTGGCAAAAGGTTGAAAAGTTCAAGGGGGCCAAATACTTTCACAAGGCACTGTATTTATTTAGAAAATTGGTGATGTATGCAATACTTATTTCACCCGCTGTATACTTCCATTTACATTATGTTGTTTTTGTGTAATTTTGCTATAGAGGCTAACACATTAGTGGCCAGAGAATTGATTTGTAGCTTAAAACATGAACAGCATAGTATCTTAACATGTAAGGTTAGTTTACTTGGTAACAGTATATGCTATTTTTTTAAGTTAATGAAATAGATGATAGTTTAACATGTGCAGGCACTGGGTGCCATTTGATCCAGCAGCAGAAAATTGTAAGGGATCAGTGTGGTGAATATCTCATGATGATCTTTTTGAATTGCTTTAAAATATCACTTTCTTTTAACAATTAAAGGGAACCGGTCAGCTGTTTTATGCTGACTTGAACCTTGGGCATCATGAAATAACCATAAACTTCCACATTGCAGCAAACTGCGTTTTATTCTATCGAGCTACGGGATTTCAGAGGAAACACACTTTGACATAGACCCAATCTCAGGGAGGAGCATCATTGCCCACATCATAGTCACTTCCTCTGGCCACAGCATGTTTCCCCATGCCCAGTTCAGTTTTATGCTATGACATTTTAGAGTAAAACACGTTACTGTGTTGAGGAAGCTTGTGGTTATTTCATGCCGCCTGTGGTTCAAATCTGCATTAAACAGTTGAAGTTTCCCTTCAACCAAGACAGAAAAAATACCAAAGGTTAATCAGAGTAACCAGGTTAATAAAAAAAACTAATGTTGTCCTTACTAGTTCTTGTCTTTGATATTCCAGTGCATCACTCAGTAAAATTTACCAGCTAGGAGCCTGATACTTATGGTTTAGTCAGAAGCTACACTGGATGCAAGTATTGTAGTTTTTACAAGAAAGAAATGTGAACAGTTGTTTCATATCTGTTGGCAAAATTCATTACTAATCATATATACTGATACTGACACTAATACAACCCAGTGAAACTCCTCCAGATCTATCCCGTGACTATTACATGACCAGGTAAGTTGTCATTAGTGTGATTAAACATATACTTACGTCACTGTTCTCATTCTATATTTATCTCTTGTGTAAATCATTAAATAATGAGCCCTTTTTAATAATTGTTAAAAAATGTTTTTTGCGAAAATGAGTTTTGAATTGGAAAAAACCCTTCATCAAAATTTATCATTTTGAGGCAAAGTAATTTTTTCCCTGTGTGGATAACGTGAATCAATTCATTCCTTACTATACCAAGAATAAAGGAGCCTCTATGGCTTAAATGGGTGTATTCACCATGCTGTTTCACAGAGTTGTTTTCCAACATTTTTCAGGCTTAACTTCCGGGTTGGGCTCTGGGTTTTGGGTCTACAGATTGTTTGGGCTATCGCTCTGCTACTCCTAGTGACCTGTTTAATATACAAGTGTTTAAGGTTTGAAAACTGTAGGCCAAATACAGACTTTTTAAAAGTTAAAGTGTGTTAGTAACTTAGATAAACAAGCTTCTGTTTTAGTATTAAGACACAGCAGGGAGTGATTTCACCGTAGCTGGACAGGACTGCTAGAACGATGAAAGGTGGTCAGTTACCTAGGAAAGCCAAAAGTAAAAGCATAATAAAATCACCTTTTTTCCAAAAAACAAAGCTAAATGAAAAAAATTTTAAGTAGCTGGGAAATACTCCCACATGTAAAAACTAATAATTGGTTGAAAACCCCTTTCCTATAGACATTTCTATCTCTAGACATATGTCCAGGTTATAATGTTAATTTTGTATGGGACTGTAATAAGCCCCTTGCATGGAATCCCATCTAATGATCAGATTTCGCAAAAGGCAGGGTACTTTTAAAAAAATACACTGAAAAGGCAAAAAAAATTCCTCATGAAATTTTCAGAACATCTAATAGTACATTTCATATGGTCTTTACACTTAGGCCTGATTTAAACCCCAGTCTTTATGTTCCCATTGGAGCATCCTTCGCAGTTTCTTTCAAATTTAAAAGGGAAAAATATGAAAATTTTTTTTTAAGACAGTGGACACCACAACGGAAACCTGGCAGACCCAATTCTAGTCAGTGGGGTGCGTCAGACGGGGTGGTGCTGTCAAAAAACAATCTATTCTATTGGCGATGGGGCTCTGAATGAACCTCATAGCGAGTAAAACCTGACCTTACCTAGTTACCTAGCTGAGAAGTAGCTAGAATTGTATATACTCTAAGCAATTCTCTGAGAGCTAAGTAATAGCACAGAAACTCGGGTTTTTTTGCTCAATTTTTTCTGCTGTATACACACTATGCATTCTTCATTATTTTAGTATACCATGATTAAAGGAGTGGTCTGAAATGTTAGAAAGCCGGGGAGTGCTGTAAAATAAAAAAAATAACCTGCACTCACTTCTACAGCCATTGCTGGAGTTCCAGTTTTCCCTGCATGTCCCATCAGTGACATCCCATCCATTGCTCACATGACCATAAACCAATCACTGGTGGTCTCTTCTAGCATGTACAAAATGTGACCATTGCACCATCTACGTGAGCAATGTACATTACGTCACTGCTGGTGGACCATCATTGTAACAGCAGTGACTGTAGAGGTGAGTACCATACCATAAAATCTTGGACAATCCATTTAAACTTTTTTACATAAAACTGGAAAACTACTTTAATGAAAAAAAACACCTTCTCAATCAGCACCATACCGGCTGTCCAGCAAATTTTCTTCCCCTTGCTCCGATTCATCGTTTCCCACCCTTTCCTGGGGTTGGGGGTAACCAATAGGAAACCAAAGCACATAGTTTTGTATACCCGCACCCATTTAAAAAGGGGGCTTTCCACCCTGCATTGCCTGTTGATTGGCATTTATGTGCTGTGCTGGCTCTTGTTCCTGAGCTATTGTTCCTTGTTTGACTCCTGACTGACCGGGTCCCTGCCTTCAGCCTGTTTGTGGATATCCACTTCGCTTATTAGATTATTCACATTATACCTTTTTGCTTTACTCCTTCCTATAACCCTTGGCTCCATTGCTGACTAAAATCCAATATCAGCCCATCCCTTGCCGTTCCTAATAGGACAATCATCAGGCTACTGCTTTAATCTAAAATTTTTTTAGAACCCAAACCTGGTGATACTCCTGCACCAAAGTCCACACCTACTCTCAGAAGTTGAGAGTAAATGTCAGGGGATTCCTTCAACTCTTCAGCCTAAGGGTATGTTCACACGCTGTACTTCGGCGCGTACATTACGCGCCGCAGTACGTTGTGTCTTTCGGGAGCTCGCGCTAATACGTGCGGATTCCCAAAGCACGGGGGGCCGGCAGCTTGCCGGCCCCAATGACATGCATTAATTGACATGTCACTTATCTCCCCGCGCATACAATACAATCGGGGGACGATGGCGTAATCCATAGTTCTCTATGAGAGCTATGGCTTACCGTAATTGCGCAAATACGCAGTGACATGCGCCGCTATTACGCCATGTGAACTTACCCTAACCAGTACTAAATGGATTTAAGAAAACCCCATTCATTAGGTATGTTCACACTGCGTAATTTCGTCACACATTTCACTGCGTATTGTCTCTTTAAAGGGCGAGAGTCACAAAATTACGGTAACCCAATTTCATAGAGAACTAATTATTACGCCTCTTTCCCCACTGAAAAACGCTATTTTACCGCTGGTAATAATGACATTTTAATTTTGCGGCGAATACGTGCCGCAAGTAAAGAATGCAAAAGGGCCCTGGGCTGGCCGCCTCCCCCACCCGCGGGGTATTGTATCAGCGCGAGCCCCCGAAAAAACCATGTAGGCGGCGCTAATGTAGCGCCGCATACACTGTGAACATACCCTTAGATTGTAACACTATAAATTAGGTGTTTATATTTGCAGGTGAAAGAAAACTTTGCCTCTCGAAAATAAGATTAAAAATGTTTTATGGAGGACATAATGATGACAACGCTGAATTTAGCACAACACATACTGTAATTAATTAGTTTATGACCATAATCTGTTTAACTGCATAAGATACAATGAATGTAATATAATTATCTCAAATTAGTCACATCTCGCTTTAGATATTCTAACATGACAACCATCAAATCAGCAGGGGATTAGTTGGGTTTTTTTGGTCCTTAGGGTTGACCCTAAAGTAAATATTAATAAGATTTGCTAGATCACACAAAATATTTTAGACATTTTCAAATGGATTCGTAACTATGGCCATAGCAGTCGTAGCAACTGCTATTGGGCCCAGAGGTCGAGGGGCCCACTTAGGTACAAGAACTTTGTTCCTATCTGTAGGGAACAGTAGTTGGTGGCTTTCTATTCTCCAGCACTACTATTTGGGTTCCTTGATATATGTCAGTATTATTTATACCTTTAATTATTACTACTTATGCTGCTGTTATAGTTTATTGTCATTAGGTGATGGAGCCCCATCTTAGTTTACTGTGGGGCCCTATGAATTCTAGTAAAGAATTGGTTACATACTATATTTAAAAATATGTGTGAAGCTCTGGAACTTGAATTGCCCCTTCTTATACCCCTTCCTTATGACTTTACACGTCATGATTATTTTTTTCTTTTTTTTTACCTGTGCAGGTTGATGTTAAATGTATGTTACCTTCCACCAGGATATAAATAGTTTCTTATGTAAGCATACAGATATATTTAATGGGGTTTTCCATCTCCCTCTTTACTTTGCTGCTTCTAGCTCTCTTGCTACACTGTTCCTTGAATGATAGGCAGTTTAAGCCTGCAGTGCTCCAATGACATCATGGCTAGAACCGACAGGCATGCAATGACAACAACTGATAGCAGCATCAGGAGTCTTTAAGGGGACATGTGGCGGCGGCAGACACTTCAGTGATCATCACAATAAGGATGGGTTTGCATTTTAGGTATCCGTCTGGGTATCAGGATAAAAAGTACCCCAATCGACTGTGTTTGCTTAATTTGTAGCCAAGGTCGGACCATGGATATTAATAAAACAAATATAGTCCTATTTGGACTACGTCTGCTCTGTTTACTGGGACATAAAAGCGTGGTAGACCATGCTTTTGTGTCCCACACAAAGTGTGTAACTGCCAACCAAAAAATCAGACACAGTACAAATAGGACTCCGTTCGTTTTATTAATGACTATGGGCTTGCTGCCGCTACGTTGTGGTACCTTTTTCCCAATGCCCGGTTGAAACTTGCAATGTAGCCAATAATAAATTTAAACCCAGAGATGTGATGATTCTCAGTTCTAACCCTGCACAGTTTCCCCAATTTTGCCAGTCTTCTTTAAGAATATAAAAATGAGGGCAGAAACATGGCTGTGTCAAGTGCTGAAGCTCTTTTGTTTTTTACAATGTTTGAGGGCCTTGGGATACGTCCTTAACAGTTGTATTATCAGGAGGTGGCTGCATTGAAAGGCTGAGGACTGGAAGATGTGACAATGGTCTTGAACTACTCTAGGGCTTCTGAGCATGCCCTAAAGAATTTAAATGTTAAAGAATGCTGTCAGGTTGCCGTGGCTGGGCGCTAACACACTTTTTTGCATGTATGAGTAGACCACAAACTCCTCTGCAATATAACTAATGACATTGGTGTTGTCATGATAAGTTTTCTAAGTACATTAAAACCCATTTGCAGTTTTAACCTCTCAAACACAGCCATGTTTCTATAAACAATGGTGAAGAAGACTGTCTGCCTTTATTCTACCCTTTTTTTAATCTAATCAGACAAATAACTCCATTACACATAACCTGGCCAGTCTGAGCTCTGCATGTTTACTATGGTTGGTCAAATTGCTGCAATTTTAACAAAATAGATCCCTAATTTTATGTACATAATCAGAGCTCCATTACAAGCATTGCTTATAGGCTACCATTATAGCTGTTATGACAATTAGAAGTTCTTTTGTAGGTAATATAATAATCACATCATAGAGGTTATGTCATAGCTGAATTGTAGCAATTATATTAGCAGTAAGTAGCATAATTGTGGCTAAATAAGGTTTCAATGTTTTTCAATTGTTGTGGTCGGGTTTCGTATTGAGCCGGCCTATATAGCATTAAACAGTACATTTTCCACTGCAAATCCAGCGGAAGAATGTACATGTTCCAAGTTTTTTGCAAAGCCATCTGCTTTGAAATCCGACCTCAGGAGATCCGAGCCATGAAGACTACAGCTCGAATTTTCTATGGGGATGGTTGACAGTCAGATTTTCACCGGTTTACAAAATCTGTGTGAAAATCTGACTGTAAAACCATGCTTTATAGACGAGCCCTAACCTGCTATATGCATTTTGTTTATAAGAGCACCACTGAACAACGCCAGAAGAAAATCACCAAAAAAATTCCAGCTTGTATTAATGGTAAAGCAATAAGTATGTCTGCCTCTGCTAAGGCAGAGATAAAGTTTATCTACTATTGACACTGTAATATCAAAAGATAAACAGGACCCTGCCCTGAGCAATTGCTAATTAAAGAAGCAGTGAACGTGTGTTACGGACATCAGTCCACCATACAGAATGTAGATATAAAAATAATAAAAACTTTGTTATTTCCCGAGGTAACTATATAAGAAAAATACATCAGATTATGGGTTAAAAACAAGGAAGGTATGTCAAATGCCGGCAAGTTCATTCATTGAGTTTGGACAGTTTTCAATGTTAGGCAAACAAGTGGACTATGAATAATAAAGCTAATTTACCAGTAGTATAGGACTATAAGACAGCACTGTCATCCTCTTTCGGTGGCTCTAGACTTTTTGCAAAGCAGCATTTATTTTACCTGTTGCCTATATTCATTCTATAGAACACATTTACAAGCCATGATCTTTAACATATAAGCTTGGTAACACTCACCTAGTGCGCTCATGTTGTGTCTCTGTCCCACGGCTGGGCAGTGTAGAGACAATTACATCCAGATATATGCGATAAGGCCTTGTGGTGGCCCCAGCTTCCTGCTTTTCACAATCGAGAATAACTTTCTAAAGAAACAGTTCCTTAATCCTGAAGCTCACGAGGAGAAAAAAAAACTTGCCATAACTTGAGCACAAGGATTGGTTGGTAGAAAACAGGAAAGGCGAGTTAAAGGAATGAATACGAGGACAGACAGATAATGAGTCTGATACACGTTTAGTACAGCAGGAAAGGAGTGAACAGGTTTTACAAGTGTAAACTTCAGACTGCAACATAGATTATTGCCCAGGTATGTGTTTGTAACGTGTTAGGAATGTGCTGAAGGTGAACATGTGCAGAGTTCGGAATAAACAACATTAGTAAGGTAGCCCTGTCCATAACTTCACACCACAATCACGAGACATCACATAATAAGCCACTGGAGTCATATATGACTGCTCACATTGTCATGGATGTATAGACTAATGACGAGCAAACTGTGTTTCGGGCAGCCCTGCAGCCTTACTACTGGAACATCCTGCCTTATAAAGCAGGGGTACACATTTTCTGTTCCAAATGCCACATTGTTATACTGTACCTCTCCCAAGAACTGCAGTAAATTAGAATATTCCCCATCTAAGACTTATGGCACTTCAATTGTAAATACCTCAAATGGATGAGAGGTCTTGGATCCAATTTAGGGACTGCCATAGTTCAGAACAGTTTGTCCCCTGCTTCGTACTCCAGAAAGAGGTTATGAGACGACTATTCTCATTGTAGTTTTTTGAGGTTATAGAAGTGGCTTTTCCACAACTATAACTAGAGAGAACAACACTCATATATGGCCCCATCTCCACCTCATCTCCTCATCTTTAGAGTGTAGATCAGAGATTTTTATGGTATATCTTGTGGATGTTCCACGATTGTATTCAGAAATAAATACTCATTTGATCAAGGAATCCGGAGATAATACAAAATTAGTTTTTACCGGATTTCTCATCTAGGTTGCTTAAAATGTCACATATAGCCATATAGTGCCCACCATACACTGCCTACTAAAATAGTGGCAGCTACACTGTGCCCATCATAACAGTACAAGCCATAGAGAGCTCACCAAAACAGTGCCTGCCATACAGGGCACGCCATAATAGTGCCCACCATAACATTGCCAGTCATACAGTAAACAATTTATAATCGTGCCAGCCATATAGTTCCCACCACAACAGTGAAGGCCCTACAGTGCCAACCATAACAGTACCATCGATAAAGTACCTATCATAACTATAACATTTCTAGCCATACAGTTGCCATCATAAAAGTGCCCACTATAACAGTACTAGCCATACATTGCCCACCATGACAGTGCTGTCCATATAGTGCCCATCATAAGGCTATGTTCACACGGCTTAACTGCGGGACGCAAATATGCCCCGCAATTACGCCGTGTGGACGGGGGCGGGCACTTCGCCGGCCCATAGACTTGCATTACCAGCGGCGCATATACGCCGCTGGAAATTCACATGTCAATTATCCCCCCCCCCCCCCCCGGCAGATTCGCCGAGCAGGGAGAGGAGACGTAATCCATAGTTCTCTATGAGAACTGTGGATTACCGTAATGACTGGGCCGTTTTCAGCCCGTAATTTGCGCACTTCGGCGCGTAATTACGGACCGAAATACGGCCCATTTTAAGCCATGTGAACATGGCCTAACAGTTCCAGCCATACAGTGCCAACCATATAAGGCCCACCATAACAGTGCCAGTAATACAGTGCCAGCCACCACCATCCACTATAAACAGTGCCAGCCACATAGTACCAACTGTAACAGTGCCTTCAGTTGAATACAGCTATCAAAAGATAATATTCCTTTCTCAAATATAAGAGGAGGGACAAAGAATGTTTGTGTCCTGATAACTGGGGGCTGCACAGAGGGCCATTCTTGAACACTGCTTTGTTTTTTTTATCTAAATAAATCTATGTTGTTTACATTTTTAATATATCTTTATATTGGTCAAGTCTCAAAATGTCCTGCAGAAAGATAGAATTAAATGCTAAAATTACAGTTGCCAAAAGCCATCACTAGAGGGAGCCTCGGAACTTCTGGTTTATACTTTAAAGAGGTTGTCAGGTTCCTTTAAATACTAAGCTCATGTTGCCCCATTACAAAAAAAACAAACAAACCAAGAAATACCGCTTCTCTTCTTCCGGGGATGCAATCGCTGCAGCCACTGTGATATACGGGAGTGATATGTGACTACTGCGACCAATCAGCGGCTACAGCAGTGATGTCCCCATTTGGGTAAGGTAAATAGAAAACCGGGGAAACCCAGGGGATGAAACAGAGAAAGTTGAGATTAGGGTTTTTTTTAATGGGGCATTAGGAGCTTAGTATTTATTTTGTATATGCACTGGACAACCCCCTTTAAGTCAATAGGGGTGTGTTTAACCATTACATTTTGTATATGCATGGAATATGAATGGTATATGAAAATGCATGACTTTGACATCAGAATGTGTTTGTGACAGTACAAAAATCAGTTAAATGTGTCAAAATACTGTCAAATATTTGCTGAATAACATAATAGATCTTTGGGGACATTTAATTTTTGCAAAATTTTAAATTTAGGAAGCATAACGGCCGCTTTGTTTAGGTACAAGACATGCAAGGGATATGAATTATAAAACTGATTTATTGTATATTTACTAGGTCAGTTCCTATGTATTTTTGCAAAAGTATAGTGTATAGTGTTTGCATCTTAGGTGATACATGAATATATTACATTTTATGTTATCTTTTTGGGTGTGTGTGTTTGCCTTTACAATGGTTACACTGAGTTTTTTTTATCATAGGTATATGTCTGCAAATACTCCCGGAAGGCTCAAATGCAATGTGAACTGAACCTATAGGCTCTATCAAAAAGAGGGGTACCAATCTTGGTACTTGGGATATGCAAAAGGTGCATGCACAGGCACTTAAAACTAATACCATACTCCTATATGAATTTAATTAACCAGTAAAACTATGGGCATCTAGCATTTATTAATTCATTAGAATGCTGTGAATTAAAGGGATAATCCCCTTTATATTGTTTTTATTTATTATGTACAGTATATAACAGGAAATTATACAATTTTCTAATATACATGTACTAAAACTCCTGAACCTCTATTCTACCAATACAGTAGACCTCTATCTAGAAAAAAAGGAACAGCCCATATGTTCCATAGTAATGGCTTCCATGGAGAACCTGCATGGACAAAACTGTTATGTGATCACCACACAGGTCATGTAACCTCTGGTATCCAGGTAACAGTACATTACTTAGGAGCAAATTTTCTCCAGTATTACTACCTCTAGCAACGTATTATTATGTCTGCTAGTGTATTCTGCGTATTTTGTCCTTTTTGATTATTTTTGTGAGTTGCATTTACTTTGTGTATTGTATACATTGTGTATATGGTATTATGGTTTGAAGCATATGATTAAAAGTTAAAGGGGTTTTCTCACTACAGGCTTTCACAAGCATCTGATCTGTTTCTCTGTCTTAAAATTTCAAATCCAGGGGTGGGTCTCTCCTTGCCCTCATTACGCCCCCTCTCTGTTCCTGGTCCCTTCCGTGTCCTGTTCATTCTGTGTGAGCAGTGGGAGGGAGTGGATGTCACAGCTCTGCAGACCTGGTCAGTTATCATGATTGGAGAGCTGTCACCTCCCTCCCAGACTCCACAAGTAATCCTTGTATCAGAACTACTGTATTGGTGTAAACAGTTATGAACGCAGCCTAAAATGATGAAACAAAGGTGAGAAATGCAAAATACTCTACCTCCTGCCTGAAAGAACAGGGGAAGCAGAGTGTATAAGGGTGTGTTATATGGGTGGGAGTGCATCTGGCAGCTCAAATTGCCCAGATCCTTCACATCAGAGCTATCACTGGGAGATAGCCTCACACAGCTCAGGAGGGAGTGAAAAGAAGACAATGAGAACACAGACACACATGAGAACACAGACTGCCAGCACCTGCACAGAGAGCTATCACTGGGAGAGAAGCACAAACAAACTCAGGTAGCCTCACACAACTCAGAGAAGCATGAGCACAGAGAGTGCAGGACAGCCAATCACAGCACAGGGAGCAAGTCCAGCACAGGGGGTGTGGCCCAACCAGAAGCTGAACTAAATATCAGGCGGCCAATCACAGCAAAGGGGGCATGGCCCGACACCCCCCCCCCCTCCACTCCAGGCTGTTGAAAAGCTCTAGACACTCACAGATTAGCTAATTGCAGCTATACTAAATATTTTAGGTAATACAAACCAATTGCAAAAGTGCTCATTTTTTACTGTCCCCATCATTACGGATATGATCTTTGTAGTGAGAAAACCCCTTTACATTTCAATATTTTTGCACCTCTTGTTGGTAGAACCTTTAGATCTTGGTGTACAGTAGGGGGAAAAATTGTACTCACTACGTTTGTTGAATATGTGAACAGCTCAGAACATAGCAGTATGCAGTAAGCTTCTAAGTTCCCTCTAGTGGTGGCAATAGGAAGCCAGAATTTATTAAACATAAGCTTTTATTGGGATAGTTGGGTCTCCATATCAGGAAATGGAGCTCTGAATAACATATATTTATGACATATAAAATAAATCAACATATGGCTTTAAAAGGGGGATATTCAGTATAAAGTAGTAGGCTTTTAATTATTAGTTTCTTATATTTAAAATGAATGTATTACATTTAATTATTTGATGACAATGTAAGGTTTGCATTTCTCGTAGTAAACTGTTTAGGGAAGAAATAGTAGAGTCTTCTGCGATCACATATTTATTTGCCATCTGTCAGTGACAGTCCACTATATCCTATCAGAGAAAAGAATTTAAGTGAAAAAATAAAAAGTCACATCAACCTTTAAATGTACAGTGTTTTGGAGATATTTTTACAGCGGTCAGATGTTACATTATTGTTTAAAAAAAAATGCTTAAAGTTACATATTTTTAAGCTTTTTTCACATTTCATAGCATTGAAAACAAGTTCCAGGAGCATTCTTTATACTGTTTGGAAAAGGAGTCAGATGTGGTTGTTTTGTAGTTTAGGAGTATTGCTATCTTGGACAGATGTAGGTTCCACCTCTGTGACCCACTCCCATTATTCATTCATGCTGCAGCCAACGTAATAGTCTTGGTGGTCTCTCATGCGTGTTTCTCTCTGTTTACTTCAATGGGAGTTCAGTCCAGCACTCGTCAAATGTAAGATGATGATCCCTTTGGGCTATTCCTGGTATTGTGATAGCCCCATTGGTCTGCAAGGCTTGGTAGTTCTCCCTTGGAGGCATACAATGGTTTTCTCCATCTCTGACAGTTATGGCATATCCACAGGAGGTGGAACCTGTACCAATCCTGAGAACATACAGAATGTAGAGGTAGGTGCACATATCCGACTTTCTCTGTTCGATGCGAGTTCCAGTTACAGCCAAGTGAGTATGTTCAGCACAAAGAAGTTCAGAGGCCTGTTCTCAAGATAGATGCAGGTCCCCGAGGTGGTACCTGCACCTATCAGACATTTATGGCACATCCTTTAAATATGCTATAAATACAGTATCTGAGATGGGATTACTCCTTTCATATAAACACTGTTGCAGCAATTTGTCTATGTCCTCAGTATTAGAGGCTCTATAGTCTATCAACATGCACTGTGTTCATTGTCTCTGTGCTGAGATAGTGTTATTCACCCAGGTTACCCATATGTCACAGGGATCACACACCCTTTTCCCAAAAATCCTCTGGCATGAGCTGTCTCTTTGGCTGCTTACAGTTTCTCATTGTCTTTAGGTATTGTCTAATAATGCTGCCCACTTTGTTACCTTTAGGAATTTAGGGCCACATGTATGAAAGCTGTCTAGATCTAAAACTCAGCAACCAATCAGGAGCACCCCTTTTATTTTTCCAGAGCACTATATAAATGAAAGGAGCACTCTGATTGGTTGCTATGGGCAAAAAAGTGAGTTTTAGACCTAGACAGTTTTCATACATGTGGCCCTTAGTGGCTGATTCTGTTCTGGGCACCCAAAACAGTCTACAGCTCAGGGCAAATCTCCAGAGCTATAGATCTCTCTCTTTGCTTATTCTCAGCTCTGTTCTGCTTACTATTCTGCTCTGCATGTCCCAACACTGCCAAAAATGCTATTTTCTCAGACTATCAGCACACTACTCCTCACATGGCCATTTCATGCTTCTTGCCCACAACTAAATCATATGGTCTTCAACTCACCAATCATTCTTTTTTCAATAGCACTTCCGATAATATCCCCAACCGGACTACCTATTTATTATGCCTGTTGCCTAGCCTTGGCCTAAGAGTGCTTTCACACGGTGCGTTTTTTCAATGCGTTTTTTGTGCAATTTTACTTCGAATTTACCGCGATTTTTGTGCAGCATTGTACATCATTATTTGCTGTGCCTTCCTGCACAAAAAACGCATTGAAAACCGCATCAAAAACGCACCGTGTGAAAGCACCCTAAGGTTAGAGTAGCACTTGTATCAGTTTCATCTGTGTCCAATCAATGGCTGAGGCGGGGTATTTAAACCCAGTCTTTCTGTGCTTTATTGCCTGTTGTTCGCTCCCAGTTTCCTGGGTCTATTCTTGTTGTATTTGATCAGTGATTTCTGATTCTGGACTCTGGCTTAGCTTCTTGACAATCTTTTTTTTGGATTTGGTACCATGTTCTCTCCTGATTTAACCATTATTTTCGTTCTGTTCTTTTTCCTGTATTCACCTGTCCCCCCTTGTTTATCCTGTCTGTCTGCCCATTGGTGTTTGTTTTCTTACATCTCTCTGGCAAAGCAACCTGGGTCTGGTGTGGCCAAGTCCATCCTGCTTTGCAGTGGTAACCTTAGATTCTGCCTCCCAGAGGGTGTCTGATTTCAGATAGCAGTAATAGAGTGGGCTCTGTTCGATTACCTATTGGCCTGTTTGGGGAATTGCTAGTTTGGGAAGTTCATTCTGAGAAGTTGCTTGGCATTCCAAAACAGTTGTCAAACTACACAGAAAGCACAGCAAAACAATGCAACTACGTAACACAGTGCTATATGTTACATTTTGCGACAACATCTTAAAATGACATTCTGTAAAACAAATGTGAGGCAACAAAACACAACAGTGCAAATAGAATATTTTCTGTCTCAGTTTTTGGTAGCTAGATCGAAAATGGCCAACTCTTAGTCATAATGGGGTACCTACATAGTTTTTTAACCCATTCCACCAGTTTACATGTTCTTTAAAGGGTTAGTTTTAAAGGGGTTGCCTCACTACACAGATTAGCTTTTAACATGGACAGACTGTTAATTAATGACGTTTTCTAAATATATTGCTTTATTGATTTTACTTTAGTCACGAGAGTGCTTTTATGTGCTTTTGAGGGCACACGTTTCTATGGTAACCTGCATACCAGACGAACGTCTGTTATCTGATTAGCTGATAGCGCAGGGAGAGAAGTCACCCCCTGGGACAGAGGGGTATGAGCTCTGGAGGAAAAGTAATTAACTCTAACAAGGTTAGCATCTGTTTAAGATAGGGACACTGTATTCAGTGCACACAGCACAGCACCTGTAGCTAATGAAGATTAGCTCTCCTGTGCTTGTCAGGGTAGAAGCTGAATATGCTAATCACCTCTATAGAACCACCCACAGCCTGAAGTAAGAGTGGAAACTGCTTGTGAGTCAGGCAAACAGCGTGGTGAGAAAACCCCTTTAAAGGGGTTTTATCGTTTAAAGCTTTCGTAGACTTGAGCGGATTCCATCAGTTTCAAATATAGGGGTGAGTCTCTTCTCTCAGTAGGCGTGTCTCCCCTCACTGAAGAGTTGCGACATCATCATTCTGAGTGAATCTAGCAGTTATACATACAGCCTAAAATTACGAAACAAGTGTGAGAAACGCTCTCTGCCACCCTCCTTCCCCCCTCTATTATCAGACAAGAGGTAGAGCAGACTGTATAAGGCTGTAAAATGGGGGAGCACAGTGTATAAGACTGTCTTATATGAGGGGAGAGTGAATCTAGCAGTTACTCAGTACATAGAACTATCACTGGAGAGCCATCACATAGAGAGAAGCCTTCATTTTACAGACACACAGCCATCTCAGGCAGCTCGTTTCTAAAAGCTCAGAGGGGAGTAAACACAGAGTGTGCAGGCAGCCAATCACAGTGCAGGGGGTGTTTCCCATCTGGGGGCGTGTCCCAATAGGCTGAATGAAATGTCAGCCAGCCTATCACAGAAAAGGGGGCGTGTCCCGTCCAGCTGCTGCAGAAATAGCTATAGATGCAGAGTTCAGCTCATATCTACTATACTAAGTGACTTAGGTAAAGCAAGCCAATTACAAAAGTGCTTATTTTTACTATCCCCATCATTTGAGATATGATCTTTGTAGCGAGAAAACCTCTTTAAGTAGATTGCAGCCACTGATTATAAAAATAATTGCAAATTTTTTACACGTGCTTATTTACATGTTTTTTATAGGGGTCTCTATGGTTATTTGCCATATTATAGCTATAACATTTACATGCTGTTTTTTGTTGTGGTTTTGCCATTAAGTATATGAGGGCTTGAATGCTATAATGATTTTTTTACACTCATGTTATTCAACTAATTTTTCCATTAGATTTTTTTTTTTTTTACAATATGAGGGAAAATAGTAAAAAAAAATGTATTTATTTTTAACAGCAAAAGTGGTGTTAAAATAAGTTTTGTTATTGTGTCACTTTTCCGTCATGAACATTTATATATAGGTGAAATATTTTAGGGTCATTGGTTGGGGCAGGGCTCAAAGTTGCAGTTAGGGCTAATGTTTTTTCTGTTAACATTTTATTTTACATATGTGTTTTTTTTCCTTTTTTCTCCATATCGTGCCTTCCATATGATCAGAAAAAGACCTTTAGGGTTGATATATTAGTCCCAGTTTCAGGAGAAATACAAGGAAAATACACCCACTGGACGGACTGCAGAGCTGATCTGGGTCTGATAAAATCCAGCAGCTAATTCATTTACCGAACCTGGTGGTCACGTGTCTGTCATTTAGCACTGCAAACACAGAAATCAATAGACAGAAACAGTAAGAAACAGTCCTTGCCCTCTCCCTAAAGAGCCTAGTAAAGCTGACAAACGGCTTTTTACTTGCACAGGTAGAGGTTGTTCAGACGGCTTATTCAAGCCGTATTTGCGGGACGGTTCCCGCCCGCAATACGGCTTGAATAAGGGGCGGGGCCGCGGCGGCGGCGTTGCCCACCGGCCCCATAGACATCCATTATCCACGGCGTGTATTGCGCCTGGATAATGTGCATGTCACTTTCTCCCTGCCCGGCGGATTCGCCGAGTGGGGAGGAGCGACGGAATCCACTGTTCTCTATGAGAACAGTGGAGTACCGTAATTACTGCGACGGATTGGAGCCGTACTGCAGCGCAAATCCGGCGGCAGTACGGCTCCAATCCGCGCGAACACGGCCTTTGTGAGAAGTTGCACACTCTGCATGGACGTTCCAGAACAGCAGTTCAGAGATAAACAGCCACCACCCAGACATATAAAGTCAAAGGACAGTTGTCAAGATGTTAAAAAGTTCTGAAAAAAAAAAAACTAAAAAAAATTCTTTTACATGGAATTTTAAATGCTTTGGTTTTCAACTTTAAAGTCAATAAGGAAAATGAACAAAAAACATCAAATAAGTCATCGTGTGCAAAACTTTTCTGCCCAGAATACAGTGATAGATGAAGCTGGGTGAATTTTTTTTTTATGCCTGACCATGGAAATGCATTAGGGAGGAATGAGGGTGGAGTGACGACTAATGATGCTACTTTTAACATATAATTAGATGTTTGAATATGTAATTAATGCTCATTTACAGATTTATGTACAACTTCCTTTAGAACAACTTCTTACAAATCTCCCCAGGTGCTGCCAGTTGACCATCGTATGAGATTCAATGAATATAATTGTATGGATGTGAAATAGAAATGTTGATATACTGTATGATCCAATACAGGAAGTAAATCTAATGCATATACTTAATTTAAATTAAAACTTTAATTATGCTTTTACAAGGGACATATCAGAAAAGCAATATTTACCCTGCATTCGCTAGATTGTGCGAGTACCCCCAAGGTGCACATACCAGTCCTCATGCATTAGTATGTGATTGAAACTTTGGGGTTTGGTAAATTACTATACTTTCTTATAGGGCAGTTGGCATAGAAACATTGCTTTCCTATGTGTCTTTGCCGAAACGCAGGTAGATGCCCCAGTTTGCTCTGCTGAAGGCAGAACAGCTCCACATTTAACATATACTCCGTCTAATATCTGATATACTTTTAAAATGTTTCCAAAAGCACCAGTGCTGGCAAAAGTAATTACAGTTATACAAAAACTAATTGTATACAACAAAATAAATTTATTCTACAACTGTAAATTAAGGGAAACCGTACACTAATTAATGTTTTACATGAAGTTGAAAAGTTAAGCGTCCCAGATTTTTCACAGCATTGGTGTTTAAGACTATGGACATCTTTTACAGTTCCTTTTTTCATTATTTGCTTTCTAGATGCAAGATTGAGCGACCTTTTAAATACTACTGTAGTATCTGTGTAACTCCTTCACATAGCTGGTGGTACTCCTGCTTCTGACTTGTGCAATGTGTCACAAAACAATAACAGAATTACTTGGATAAGTAAAGCATTCTAAAGTTGTTCCCATATAAAGTGGTGTCGAACTTGAAAATCAGAGCTGTGTTCAGATGAGTTAAAGAGAACCTGTCACATGGAACAAGGAAGCTGTTCTGTTATCATTTAAGAAGCAAAGAGCTCTTCGTGATCAACTGTGGTGTGGAAAAAGATCCAATATTAATCAGTGATTGACAGTATTTTCTGTATGAGCATTCGTACAGAAATAGAAGTCCAGGTAACAGTGGGAATAATTGACAGTTAAGTGCAGAATGAGCAAAGTTTTCTATTAAGTTAGAAGTCATACTGATTGTTCTTACATCAAATAAAATATCTGCTTAGCGCCTCCTTCTCTATAACACAATGCTGATTAATTATACAGCATTTTTATGGTGACAGGTCACGTTTAAGGCACTTTAAGTAGCCATAGTTTCACTTACCACACTGCCATCACGTAACTTGTGCCCTGGTGGCTGGCCACAGAGTTCTCAGAGATGGCCATGCATGCACCACTCTTGCTGTTCGTGTCTATGAGAGTTCCAAAAGTAGCTGAGAAAATGTGATCCTCTGTACTCAGAACTGTGGTAGAAATGAAAAGAGAGAGCGCCACATGTGTATGACCACTTCACAATTCCCTGCTGCTAGCCACCAGGATGGAAGGAAAGTGATAGGACTAACATGAAAGGAGTGCCTTCCCAGCAGCTGTATGTTCTGTACTGAGCGAGAATGCAAGTGTATCCATCTTTAATATTCTCCAGTAGTATGTGATTTTCTTCTTTATACTATCTAATACTAGTTGCATAAAAAGAATGTTGTGCCATTTATCTGTAAGACTGTAGCTATTGTATTACAGAATGTCTGTGTATAGCCCAAGCCTTTTGCCTCATATGTATATGCAGCTTGGCTGTAAAACAGGATATAAAGACTTTTACACCAAGTCATGTCAGCATGTTGTGTGTTTTTATTAACTAAAGTGATGTTAATGAAACCACTAATTGTTTACAGGATTAAAGTGCTTCCTTTTCCTCAGTTCTCATCATACAGTAACACTGTGTATGAGCAATAAACAAACTTTATTATTATTAGAAGACATGAGTCAATAGAAATATGCAGTGCTGCAATAAAAGTATTTGCCCTAACCCAAAAAGGGTTACAAAGACACCGCTAAGGTTCTGGGACTTCAAAAATGGAGAAAACTCAAAACATCAGTGAACTTTCCCAGGAGTGAGAAAACAGCAAAATTTCAACTCATTCAGTACATCACAGACAAAAACTAAAGAAACTTGCCCCAGTTAAGGTGAATGCATACCCTACTCATATAAAGTTAGGGGTATTTGTCTTTTATTTGAAATTTCAAGATGAACATAAATGTTCTTTATTTTATTTTTTTAATGAACTAAATTAGACCATCTCTTACCTTTAGAATGCTCATGTTCAACTGTTCAGGGTTTCAATACTTTTTGTACAACTTGCTGACTTCCTGATTGAAGACTGGCGACATCATTCTGTGTGAGCAGTGGAAGGGAGAGGATGTCATAGCTCTGCAGACCTCCTGCAGTGGTCAATTCTTATGTCTGTAGAGCTGTCACCTCCCTCCATAAGCTCCTTGTAACCAGAACACCTGCATTGATGTAAACCATTATACCTAGAGCCCTCTGTTACATAAAGTGACACCTTGTCATTGTGTGTTGCAGAGTATATTATATGTGTGTTATATGTGTGGGAGAAGAGAGCAGAATGTATTATATGTGTGTTATATGGATGGAGAGTGAATCTAGCATTGCCCAGATCCTTCACATCAGAGCTGTGCCTGAGCAGAGCAGCCTTTAGTTTCACTTTCATTTTCACACAGCTCAGGGAGATTAAGCACAGAGAGCTCAGGACAGTCAATCATAGCACAGGGGGTATGTCCTGCACAGGGCTGAACTAAATATCAGGCAGCCAATCATGGCAAAGGGGGCATGGCCCAATCTCAAGCTGCCGTTTTAGGTATAGAACACATATATTACCTAATATCTGCTATACTAAATGGTTTAGGTAATACAAACCAGTTGCAAAAGTGCTCATTTTTACTGTCCTCATCATTACAGATATGATCTTTGCAGCGAAAAAACCCTTTAATGGCAAAATTCGCAATAAATGTTTGATCCCTGAATCACCAATAATTTCAGAGGATCAATTTGGGATTTAACCCCTTACGGCCAGAGCCAGTTTTGGCCTCTCTGACAGAGCCCCATTTTTGAAATCTGGCATGTGTCACTTTATGTGAGAATAACTTTTTGACACTTTAACCTATCCATGTGATTCAGAGACTGCTTTCTCGTGACACATTGTGCTTTAAGATAGTAAGAAATTTTGGTCCAAAAAAATGCTTGTTTATTTGTGAAAAATATCAAAGTATAGTGAAAAATTTGAAAAATTTACCAATTTCAAACTTCAAAAATTTCTGCATGTAAGACCATTATTCCACTCAAAATAGTTTATAACTAGCATCTACCATATGTCTGCTGTAGGTTGGCATCATTTTTTGAAATGTCTTTTTTTTTTACGACATTAGGGGGCTTAGAAATTTAGTAGTAATTTTCAAGAAAATTTGCAATATACATTTTTAGGGACCAGTCCAGTTCTAATGTGACTTTGATTAGCCTGTATGTTAGGTATCCCCATAAAGGACTTCATTTAAGAAACTACGCCCCTTAAAGTATTCAAAACAGCATTTAGGAAGTTTATTAACCCATTAGGTGTTTCACAGGAATTAAAGCAAAGTGGAAGTGAAATTTCAAAATTTCACTTTTTGTTGCAGATTTTCAATTGTATCCATTATTCACAAGAATATGGTAAATGTGATCAGGGAAATGCAAATTAATATTGATTCCACAGATTCTGCTGTGTTCAGAGATATCCCATATGTGGCCCCAAAACGCTATTTGGCTCAACCACAAGCCTCAGAATAGGAGGAGCACCTACCGGACACTGGGGTCTCATTTTCATTACGATTTTATTTAGGCGCCATTTCAGGTTTGCGGACACCCTAAGGTGCTAAAACTTAATAAACTCCCCTAAAAAGACCCCATATTGGGAACTACACCCCTTAAGGAATATATCCAGGTGTGTAGTGAGTATATCGACCCCACAGGTGTGTCACAACATTTTTTTGCATTGGGCCATGAAAATGGGGGGAAACGCAATTCCGTCATTGTTTTTTGAGCTTCAATTTTACAGCGTTCGCCGTGCAGTGTAAATGACGTGATAACTTTACTATGGGGGTTGGTAGAATTGCAATGATATAAATTTTATATAGTTTTTTATGTTTTATTACTTTTACACAATAGAAATGGGTCTATAAAAAAATTGCGTTTTTATGTTGTCCTATGCTGATAGCCATAACTCTTTCTGTTTTCTGTATACAGAGCTGATTATGGGCTTGTTTTTTGCGGGATGAGTTGACGTTTTTATTAGTATCATTATGGGGTGCATATGACACTTTCATCCCTTTTTATTAAGGTTTTTGTGAGGCATTTTGAACAAAATACAGCATTCCTGGCAGTGTTTTTTTTATTTTTACTTTTTACAGTGGTCACTGTGTGGTATAAATGACATGCTAGTTTTACTCAGTAAGATGATACAATTACAGTGATATCCAATTTGTCTATTTTTTTATGTTTTACTGTTTTTACACAATAAAAACACTTTTATTCAAAAAGGAAAACATGTTATTGCATCGCCATAGTCTAAGAGCCATAACTTTTTTTATCTTTCTTTGTATGGAGATGTGTAGTGGCTTATTTTTTGCGGGATGTCTTGTTGTTTATATTGGTATAATTTTTGCGGGGACAAGACTTTTTGATCAATTTTAATTTTTTTTTGGAAGGCAGGGCGAAGAAAATACTGCAATTCTAGTAGTGTTTTTTAATTTTTAACAGCCCTCACCGTGCAGTATCCATAACCAGTTAGCTTTACTCTCTGGGTCGATACGATTACGGCGATACCCAATTTATATAGTTTTTTTTTTATTTTGAAGCACTTTAAAAAAAAAAAAAAAAGTTTTATTGTGTAAAACAATATTTATGCATCGCTATGTCTTGAGAGACATAACTTTTTATTTTTCCATATACAGAGACGTGTAAGGATGTTTTTTTTGAGGGATGAACTGAAGTTTTAATTGGTACAACTTTGGCGTTTATATGAGTTTTTGATCGCTTTTATTCCATTTTATGTGCTGCAGGAGGAACATCGCAATTCTGTGACTCTTTTTTTTTACAGCGTTCACCGTACGGGTTAATTAACGTGACAGATTTATAGGGTGGCTCGCTATGCATACGGCGATACCAAATATGGGTACTTTATTTTTGATTTTTTGGGGGGCGATTGGCATTTGTAAAGGGGAAAAGGGCGGAGTACGTGTTTTTTATTTTATTTTTTGTGTTTGTGTTTTACTTTTTTAAATTTTTTCACTTTCCCCAGTGGGGATTTGTAACAGCAATGGTCAAATTGCTGTTACAATGGTAGACCTGTACACAGCATTGCTGCTGTGTACTGGTCACCATGGTAACTGCCGATCACTATGTCCACAATACATTGTGGGCATGGTGACGTCACCAGACTACCTGGATACTTTCAGAAAGCTCACTCCTCCTGCCTGTAGCTTCATTATTGCGACCACGATGTCGCGATAATGAAGTGTTAATCACCCGCGGCCAGGGCTCACTCCGGCCGGGGGTGATGCGACATGAAGCCAGCGGTAATTTACCGTTATGTCGCAATCGTGCGCGGCTTGCACGCAAGATCGCCAGGACATATGCATACGTCCATTTGCGGGAACGTACTTCCCGCTAGGACGTATGCATACGTCCCAAGTCGGGAAGGGGTTTAACAGTCTTTCTCATAATAATGTTCACATTTTGATATCCTACGACCAAGACACACCTCACAATTGATTAACAGTCACTCGCCATTGTGAGGCTATAAGTAGTATGCTCTCAGATGGAGGTGGCCACTGAGCTTAAAAGTGTCACAGAGTGTCATCAGCAGGTTGCAACAGAGATACAGCGAGACTGGAAAAGTCACAGAAAAGCAAAGAAGTGTATGTCCTTTGGCTACATCACACACTGATGACTGCTTCATTGTAAACCATGTATTGCGGGACCGGAGGATGAATGCCACACAACTCCAGAATCGCTTAAGGGAGGTGCCCCGTCAGACCATTTGTAACCTTTAGCACGCAGACTACGTTGATGTAAGACGACCAGCAAGGTTACCTGATCAGTACTTTACCCGGCTGAAGCATAACGCTCTACTTGACTACTCCAGCATTGTTGGCAGCCATCATTTCTGCTCAGTGAATCGACTTTCATCACCGAGGACCACTGGTACTTCATCCAGTATAGATGTTCCCTGCCCATGCAAGATAATGATGCCTGTGCCTGGTGATGTGGTCAGGTTGACTAGCACACAAATCACGCTATGTAAACGGTTACAAATAATCTGACATGACACACTGTTGCAGCTCACTTCCCTTAAATGTTGTGTTGTGTATTCATCGGCCGGTGTGTGACATAGCCAAAGGATGTCCACTTATTTGCCTTTCTGTGACTCTTAGGGCCGGTTCACACAGCTTATTGGCGGTGTAATAGACATGCATTATCCACGGCACATATCCCACCGGGATAATGTGCATGTCACTTTCTCCCCGCTCGGCGAATACGCCGAGCAGGGAGGAGAGACGGAATCCATAGTTCTCTATGAGAACTGTGGATTACCAAAATGACAGGGATGGATTTCAGCCGTATTGGAGCGCACATCCGTGCCCAAATCAGCTGTGTGAACATCGCCTTACAGTTTCTCTGTTACAACCTGCTGACGACACTCTGTGACACTCTAAGCTCAGTTGCCACTTCCGTCTGAGAGCATCCTGCTTGAAGCCTCGCAATGGCGAAGTATTGTTGCTCAATTATGAGGTGTTGTCTTGGTCTCATGATGTCAAAATTTGAACAGCATGATGAGGAGGACTGATTGAGGGATCAAACACCTGTTGGGAATTTTGCAATTAAGCTCCTTGTTAGAGTACATTTTGTGCAAAAAGTACTGAAACACTGAAAAGTTGGACATGTGAATTCGAAAGTTCAGAGATGGTCACAATTGGTGCATATAAAAAAAATTTAAGAAATGTTATGTTCATCCTGAGATTTCAACCAAAAGTCAAATATCCCTAACTTTTTGTAAGTAGTGTACAATTTCAAAGAAATAAAGATTGGGAAAAATAACATCTATCGGAGAATTGCTAGATGAAAACCACTGGTGTTAGAAAATAACACAGCCTCATTTTGCATCCGCCAAAAACCACCTACATAACCTCAGAGAATTCTGGGATAATAAGTCATTGGTGGCCAACACCGTATTTCACCATAAGACCATTACCAACAGTTAAACATGGTGTCAGAGTATTTTGCGCTATTATGTGTTGGTAAAACCTGGATGACTTGCTCTAATTGATGGAACTAGAGACGTAACACAAAGAAAATCCTGAAGAATGTCCCCATTAGTCTTGTTTCTCACCCTCAGCTTATGAGTTATATTCATGGACCCGTTTTCTCCTTCCTTCCCATATCTTGAGAAGTACTGTTGACACTTGAAATTTTGTATTGATATTCAGCATTACTGTGTGTTTGGTCCCATTCTTGTTTTATTTAGGATCCCCTGCTCCTGTACATTAGCACATTAGCATTGTATTTGTTTGTAGTATTGGTACCAAATAAATACAGGAGCAAGGCTGCTTTGGCTATTTTGGGTATTCTGTTTTGTTATGGGTCATGTAATTGTCTATATTGAGCCATGAGTAAACCTGTCATATCACCATTACGGATTCATTTAAAAAAAAAAAAAAAAAATTTTTTGGGTAGTTAAGTGTTTTTAAGTTTCACTTATGACATGAACTTTATAAATTTATTTTAGTGTGTGCGCTTTGTGTGTGTCTTGCTCTCTTCTTTCCTTTGTTTACAATATGCTATAAACTTACAGTACCCCAATTATTTTTTTACTCGTGGTGCCTGTTTTTTTACTTGGTATTTTTTACCTGTCAGTTTGTGACCCAAAGCACACAAGCACTTTTACCTCTGATTGGCTCACAAAGAAACAAAAATAAAGTTTTTGACTTACCAAGTCGAAGGCCTGATGTGAATCTCATTGACATGTTTCAGAAAGACCTTAAATGGGCAATTTATGACTGAAAAAATGCCTAATGCAAACCTGTTGTGCAAGCAAGAGCAGGACAAAATTCCTCTCTTATTTTGGGGGAAAAAAAAAATTCCAGACAGGACATACATCCCTTAAGAGGACAAGGCAACAACCAAAGTAGGTCAGGCTATCTCTGATGTTTTGATATGCACGTGGGGATTTCAACCTGAATCCCTACATACTTCACAATCGTGAAAACCTATGTGTTCTTAAAGAATATAATGGTCAATTAATTACTTTTCCCCATTGGTGATATATAATCATTAAGACATGTAGCTTCAAGAAATTAAGTATTTAAAATCTATATTTGTATACTTGTGTTGTCTTTATCTTATAATAAATTTGCTGGATGATTTGAAACATTTAAATTTGATAAATAAGCAAACAAAAAAAAAAAAGAAATCAAGAAAAGGGCAAATACACTTTTCAAAGCACAGCATGTAAGTATTTTTTGTGATTTCAGTGTATTTGTGTCCTTTGATAAGAATTAGTCATTTGTAAAAATTGAAGGTTAATAAAAAAAATATTGCAAATAATTATTTTAAGTTTATGTCAATTCTTTAAAAACATGGCGAAACTTGTCGGTTTCAGTATGTATCTCGCACAGACTGGTAGAGATTTAGCCAGCAGAACACTGGCCACAGCATCTCACATCCTACACCATCTTCCCATAGTGTATCCTTGTTTCATTTCTCTCTCAGGTAAATGACACAATGCACAATGTGTTGTGGTATATTGCACATATATATATTATTATAATTATATATATATATATTATATTATATATATATATATATATATATATATATATATACATACATACACACACACAAAACACCCCACACACACAAAACCACACACAAGACCACCTTCTTCCACTGTTCCATCTGCCAATTCTGATGCTCACATACCCACTACTTACTCTTATAGTGGTGGACAGGAATCATTGTGCACTCCAATGTGAAGCAACCACATACACTTTTCTGTCAGCATCATCCTTCTTTGGCAATTTTTGCAACCGATCTTCCATGAGAGAAAACTAAACCGGCTGGCCTTCTCTTCACATGCCAGTGGTTGTCACCAGTTGTCCATGATTGGCTCACTTTTGCCAGGTACCAATCACAACACACTGCCAACATACCACAGATTTTGGCCCTTTGGTGGTGTGCCAATGAGCCATTAGAATTTAGCCCTCATCAAAGTTACTCAGCTTTAGGCTTACCCATTTTTTTTTCCTGCAGCAATCTGGTCCTTAGGTTGTGACACTGGTAGTGCATCTCATCGTGCAGGACTAGGTTGCAATAACAGACAATTGATGGACACAAGTGAGAGAAAAAAAATAATAAAAACCATGAACTCTGTTTAAGCCAGTTTCGAATGTATACTAAATTCTTCTCTATTTTCATAAGAGAATAAAGCATAGGCAACTTGCATACTAGGCAGCTTTTATCTAACTGCTATTTTCAAAGCCCTAATACACCACATTCACCTCTTCCGATCATCATCCATGGGGCATGTTAGCTAAAAATGACTTATTTTGTGTTTTTGAGACATAATACTAAAACGGACCATTCATTTCTCAATCATTCTTCTCCGGACATTAGGTCATTGCCTTTCTCAATGCTTTTTTTTTTCCCAACAAAAAATGTTTTATTAGGTTATTTCAAAGCAAGCCATAAACATTGTATGATCACGTGGTTAATTAATCATAAGAGGGGAAGGGAAACAGGGAAAGAAATAAAACAACAAGAAAAATAACATGCCATGTTACAGTAGATATCATGCAACATTACAATGAATAATGAGTCAACAGCAACGATCAAAAATCCTACAGATCTTTCGAAACCTGTGTCAGGAGTTCCAGGTGATTTCCTTCCAAAGATCACTTATCCCTGCATCTCCAATTTAAGTAACAGATAAAAATTTATTTATATTAATGAAAGTAGCTAGATTGCAACCATGGAGACCTGTTGTCCCTAACTTTGTACAATTTGTGGGGAGTTGTTAGCAAGCAAGTCTCACTGTGGCATTGTGTGTTTATCCTGGATATAACTTCTTTAATACTTGGAATATAGGGGGTCTTCCAATGGAAGGCTATACCATTTCTAGTAACTATTAAAGCGTGTAAGAGCACCGTTTGAAAGGGATAAGGTAGATCCTCATATTTCAAATCTAAAATTGCTAGCTCCAGTTTTATTTTGAGTTTACATCTAAAGGGTTCACATAGTAAAATTTCTAGTTCCTGCCATAAGGGTTTAACTAGCGGGCAAGCCCACCACATATGAAGTAAGGAGCCTTTCAAGCCACATCCCCTCCAACAGAAATGTGAGTATCCCGAACTGATATGTGCCAGTCTGTTAGGAGTTAAGTACCACCGTAAGTGAATTTTCCTAGAAAGTTCTACATGATTGGCACACCTAGACAATTTAGTTGGCATATTAGCAGCTTTGATCCAATCTTCTCAGATGGAGGAAGAAATCTGGGATTGTGACGGCCATTTGTATGATTGAATCCAGTGTCTCAGTTGGAGATGTCTGGGGATCATGAATTGATGGGCCAACTACTCAAATGATTTATGTTGTCCTCTGTGAAAGATCTCCAACTTCCGTTGCCCCTAAGGCTATCCAGTTCATGATCGGTATATCTGGGGACCTTCTTCCTCAACTCTTTTGAAAAACATTCTAAAATTTTCTCAATTGTGGTTGAGCTAGTTTTTTTTTTTTTTTTTTTTTTTAACAGCTTCAAAAGCAAAGGATGCCTGAGCTAAGTTCCAGCAACACTTTTGTGATTGAGATGAAAGGACGTGACAGGACTATCACTAGTTACTTTATTACACACTACCATTCAAATGTTTGGAGTCACCCAATTTTGTGTTTTTTATCTGAAAACTCATTCTTTTATTTATCAAATGAGTTGCAAAATTAATAGAAATATAGTCCCGACATTGACAGGGTTAGAAATAATAATTTTCTATTTCAAACTTTGCCTTCGTCAGAGGATGCTCCCTTTGCAGCAATTCCAGCATTGCAGACCTTTGGTATTCTAGCTGTTAATTTGCAGAGGTAATCTGGAGAAATTTCACCCCATGCTTCCAGAAGCCCCTCCCACACGTTGGTTTGGATTGATGAACAATTTTGCCAACCATACGGTCAAGCTGTTCCCACAACAGCTCAATGAGGTTGAGATCTGGTGACTGCGCTGGCCCCTCCATTACAGGTAGAATACGAGCTGCCGACTTCTTCCCTAAATAGTTCTTGCATAATTTGGAGGTGAGCTTTGGGTCATTGTCCTGTTGCAGGATGAAATTGGCTCCAATCAAGCGCTGTCCACAGGGTATGGCATGGCGTTGCAAAATGGAGTGATAGCCTTCCTTATTCAAAATCCCTTTTACCTTGTACAAATCTCCACTTTACCACCACCAAAGCAGCCCCAGAACATCACATTACCTCCACCATGCTTGACAGATGGCATCAGACACTCTTCCAGCATCTTTCCAGTTGTTCTGCGTCTCACAAATGTTCTTCTGTGTGATCCAAACACTTCAAACTTCGATTTGTCTGTCCATAACACTTTCTTCCAATCTTCCTCTGTCCAATGTCTGTGTTCTTTAGCCCATATTAATCTTTTCCTTTTATTAGCCAGTCTCAGATATGGCTTTTTCCTTGCCACTCTGCCCTGATGGCCAGTATCCCGGAGTCGCCTCTTCACTGTAGATGTTCACAGTGGCGTTTTGCGGGGACTATTTAATGAAGCTGCCAGTTGAGGATCTGTGAGGCGTCGATTTCTCAAACTAGAGACTCTAATGTACTTATTTTGTTGCTCAGTTGTGCAGCAGGGCCTCCCACTTCTCTTTCTACTCTGGTTAGAGCCTGTTTGTGCTCTCCTCTGAAGGCAATAGTACACATCATTGTAGGAAATCTTCAGTTTCTTGGCAATTTCTCGCATGGAATAGTCTTCATCTCTCAGCACAAGAATAGACTGTCGAGTTTCACATGAAAGTTCTCTTTTTCTGGCATTTTGCGAGTTTAAACGAACCAACAAACGTAATGCTCCAGATTTTCAACTAGCTCAAAGGAAGGTCAGTTTTATAGCTTCTCTAATCAGCAAAACTGTTTTCAGCTGTGCAAACATACTTGCACAAGGGTGTTCAAAATATCCAATAGCTTTCTTGCACAGTTAGCTAATACAATGTACCATTAGAACACTGGAGTGATGGTTGTTGGAAACAGGCCTTTATACACATATGTAGATATTGCATTAACAACCAGACGTTTGCATCTAGAATAGTAATTTACCACATCAGCAATGTATAGAGTGTATTTCTGATTCATTTAATGTTAGCTTCATTGAAAAAAAAAAAAAAAACTGTGCTTTTCTTTCAAAAATAAGGAAATTTCTAAGTGACCCCAAACTTGAACGGTAGTGTATATTGCAACATATATTACTCTAGTAATTTATTGCAAGTTTTGTTACATCAAAAAAGGATTTGTCATGACAATCTATCCAGGATATTACCTATAGCTGGCAAGTTCTTCCTGTGCCTCCACTGGTCAGCCCATAAGACCAAACACTTAGTGGTAGTTTAAGATGGTTCAAGCTTGTATAATCGTGTGGAATTACATCTACAGTTTATGCAGCATAAACCTTACTGAAAGTTTATCACATTTCATCAATCTGTATACAGTGTTCCATCAACATTGAATATTAATTGGCTCTGGGATGACCATAAGATGTTGAAACCATAACACTTATGGAAATCTGGTAATTGGTTCTGAAACCCAAAAATATCACCCAACAAAACATAAAAAGGAAAGAAAATTAAGCACATAACTAACAGATAAGGGAAGTCTTTACATGTAAAAGCCAAAAATAGCTTCTGGAAGCTGTAAATCCCTTTCTGTTCACAAGATAGAAGCTTCTTTGGGTCATACCTTCTCAAATAATGTTCCAGAAAAAATGGGAACATTCCTCACCTTGTACCCAAAGGTGCCGCTCATCCCGGCACATGTCCTGTATTGCTCTTTACATGTAGTAGCGCACTCTCTTGTAGAGAGGCGTTATTAGACCTCCACTGCATGTACTTCACTAATCATAGATGTTTTACAAGTAACATTTCCCAAATAATTTAATGCATCATTAGTCAATTACATGAGCACCAGAACAGCAGCTTCTGTGACATTGTTAAGGAAAGACCATTCAATGTAACTTGGCGTTAGAATACAATGTAACCATTGGAGCTTTGTTGAGTGTGAAGGAAAACATAGCCGTGTTTATAAGTGAATGAGAAAGAGCTGCATAGTTAAATAGTTCCTGACCAGCCGATTTACCTCCATTGCTGACCAGGCTCATTTTCTTCAGTACACAGGGGTTTTGAGCACTAACTTCTTCGCACTCTGTTATTCCACAGATTTTTTTCGCCTTTATTCTGTGATTTATTTTCACATTAGATTTTTTTTTTTTTATAAGGGAAAATCATTTATTTGTAGGTGATAGAAAGTTTTGGGTCATTGAGGACAGTGTTAAGTGGCCTTTGGTCTGCATTTTTTTTGTTAATTTTTTTATTTTTGTGTGTGTGTCTTTATTTTACATATTGTGCCCCCCAAAAGGTCAGGAAAAAACCTCTGTAGAAGTGTGGCAGTGTGGGTCTAAATTTAACATTACATTTTTTTTCTTGTCCGATTTCCCCTTAAATTGGGGCTGATATACTAGCTTTAGTTAAAGAGGAGATACACCCCTGAAGTCACTGCACAGCTCAGCAGCTCATGCAGTTACTGAACACCGACAGTCAGTTGTGCATTCAGTGCTGAGATAAATGACTATCGCCAGAACGTTTATAGTCTACATTAAGCTGTTAAACATCAAAAATTTGATCTTTGCTAGTCCGAACAGGGCCACCAAACCTTTTCCAAACAAACCCTATCAGAAAGCATTTTTTAAAGAAATCAGATAATGTCCTCATTAAAACAAACATCCATGCTTAGCTGATCCTAGAATATATGTTTATGGGGTAATCAAGTGATACAGCTTTTGGCCACATAAGTCTTCACTGACCTGCTTTGTCCCATGAGTTTGCATATTACATAATGCATGTAGCATGGAAAGTATGTACTATTAAAATAAATGGTCTTCCACAACACTTACAAAATGTCTGTAAGCAGTCCATTTGACACCCAAAATGTAGATGTGTATGGCTTTCACTGTATACTTTGTTGATTTCTTGTTAGGCAATACATGACTATAGAATTTCTTACATGGTCCATTTTCTAACAGTTTGCTAAAAGAGGTATAGCTACCTCCTTCCCTAAAACCTGGTTCCACAGTTTCAGCGCATTCTCAAAGTGCAAAAGCCTAGATTGAAGTGGTCTAATTCCATCCTGTGCCATTTCATTATTAGTCCCATTTTCCTTTCACAGTTTAATGGTCTACTTGTTTTCTTCCCTCTTGTTCTTGATATACATCCCAATCTGTTTCTTCACTGGGTTGATTAAATCAGATGACTTATGAAGCAAAGACCCATTTTTATTTGTGCAATATCTCTAGAATACCTCTCAGACTTGTTCCCCAGTTGATTATTATGATGGATGCTACAATCTAGTGGGGTCTAATCCCCATAGAGTCGCCCTGTTTTCTCCATAATATAATAAATGAATATCAGATCTCATCGCCGGCTTCTACGTCATTACGTATCTGCTTTTCTTTGCAGCCCCTCCCTAAAATGTAAGACGATTTTACAATGAAAAAAATAAGGCATTCGTAAATTAAATCAAACGTACACTCAGTTTGTGTACCCATTTACCATTTATTCAGCATGCCCTTTTCCTAAAGAAAAAAGCTTTGAAAGTTTTTCTAAAAAGGATACCACAGCTTAAGTAATTGGCATTACTATGTAATCTTAAAACAAGAACAGATTAAAAAAAAATATATCAAACAATTCTGGAAAATCAAAAGCTAACAAAAACAAAGATCTGCTTAAGGAGGTGACTTACTGATTGAAATAACACACAAAATTTAATTCTTTTTTGTCTGATCAGATCAAATACACAAGGATGCTGGATGGCAGCAGTATGTCATAATCCAAAAAGGTGGTAGTCTACTGGCTATCAATTCTCATGAAAAGATGTTTACACATGGGTTTAGGAGGAAAAAGGAATAGTTATAGAAGATAAAAAAAAAAATCAAATCAAGATCTTTTAATACAGAAAAATCCGTTTCAGTGGAAAAGTGTCTTCATTTCAGGACAAACCTCATCATAGAAAGATATGTTAGTCTAACCACAAAAAGGAACTTTATCAGTCTAATCCAGTGAAAAGCTGCCCTTCTCCTCTTTATTTTCTGCTCCACTCTCGTCTTCCTCTATTTCTCCCTCCTCCCCGCTGAACTTGTCGTGAGCCCACTTTGGGCTGGTGCCCGGTTTTCGAAACAAGAACCTCCCCCTTGCACGAGGGAAATTGGCGCGGCCTCTCCCGCGATTCACCCATTTTTCCTCGTTTTCCCCTTCCCGGTCGTCGTGCTGCAGAGAGATGAGAATGGATCAGGACGGGGTCTGGATACTGAAAGTCACTGTAATGAATGGACGTCTCCACAAACTGTACTGTCCTTTAGTTTACCACCGCACCTGAAAATGAACACGTTGCTATAAAATGGTAACCATCCTTAGTATGGAATTTTCCTCCACATAATATTCAAGAGGGGAAAAAAAAAAAGGAAAAAAACCAAACATGCACAAAACTTTCTCTACCACTATATCCTATGTAACTGGCAATTCATCACAATACCTCTAAGGGGAAAAAAAAAAAAAAAAAAAAAAAAGAAACATCTTAGCAATAAGGTAGATACCAAATGGGGGAACCAAGCTCGTTTTAACTGACAAAAAATTAAATTCTGTGTCAACTAAATAGGTCTCCTCAGGCAGTCATAAGTTGAATGGGTGGTGAATGTGCAGAGAATTAGGTGCAATGGCCATTTACAAGTTGCTGCAAAGACATAAAAGGGACAATGTTGCTCCCTGCAAATACTCACACGCAAGCATGGAAATGTACCAATGAAATATTAGACTAGTAGTATCTGGGGAGGAAGGAGCAATACATACCAAGTAATACTTTTTGCTTTTAGGGGTGTATTCTGGATCCCATTCTTCATCCCGATTGCGTTTCTGGAAGTCATTGTTGTTGTTATTGTTATTTCCTGAAAAAGCACCTCTGTTCCATGGTCTTGTGCCCCTTGCTCTGTATTGCTGTTGAAAAAGGTTTACAGGTTATAATTCAGGTTAAGTAAAGTTGAAGTGAACCTGTCAGGTGGTTTATGCGGTCCTATTTGAGAGCAGGATATGACAGAGGGAGAGAAGCTGAGCTCTACGATACATAGGTCTATATGATTTGGAGCTGGATTTCTGTAAAATGCAGAAAAAATCCTGACCGGACTCCTGAAGAGAGAGTGGGAGTCCTGCTAATCCCACCCACACACAGTGATTGACAGGTTTCCTTGAATCACTGTATATAGGTGGGGTCAGCTGCACATTCAAGATTTCCTCTGCTTTTTACTCGCAGAGCTCAGCTTCTCTCCCTCAATCACATCCTACTCTCAGAGGGTAGAGTTTAAAAAAATAAAATCACTTGACAGGTTCCCTTATGAATGGCGTGTCCGAGATCGTAAACAACTGGCCTAAGTTGGATCGTGATAAAACCACAAAAAAGAAACGATCCAATACATCCTTCTCCATTTTAGCACAACTGCTATGGTGTTTTGTGCCAGCCTTTGCTTTGTCGCAGTGATGAAGTGCATGTTAACCTATGTGACTGCTGCAGCCAAACACTGGCCTTCGCGTTCTTAAAGGGGTTGTCTCGCTAGAAGGATTGCTTATGTTAAAGTTCTTGCAAAAACAAGTCACTTTGCACTATATATCCATTAACAGTGTCCTACCTATTCCTAAAAAATCTTTTTGATCTCTCCTGATAGGCTGCCAGTGCTGGTCGCTATAGTTACAGACCTGGTATCCTCAGCAGCTCCTCACTGCAGACCAGTGGTAGCCAGTTAACAGGCCCCTGAATTCAAAAATGAAACCAAGAAAACAGGACTGAGGTAGATGAATCAATGAAGTGAGACAACCCCTTTAAGCCGTACCCCTCGAGGAAGCAATTTATTGGCGAAACGTACGTCGGGGTTACTGGAGGTACATGGACTACACATAAACATGGGTAATTTACTCTAACTTTACTTTACAGTACCGGTATATACTTGTGTATTGGTCCAGATGTAACTATTATGAGCAGTGTATAATTATTATAGAGTATTTAATCCATATATTGGGGACTGTTCTTTTTGTATGTGACCTTTATACACTATTTATTACCCTATATGGTTTATACTTTTGGTATTGTTATGCGCCTCTTTGTATTCAACTGTGGGATCTTTTTTTTTATGTGATGTTATGAGATTTTAATATTATTCAATAAAGAATTTTGTTTTATTTGGTGGTGGATTAAGCTCTTTTTTTTTTCTCCTTTGTAAATTGAAGTTAATGATTAGCGGCAGAGATCAGGTGGGTGCACTAGCACGTCATCCCTAAATCCTAGTAAGCAAAGGCCAGAGTAGTGGTCTTGGAACAGTGGAGGAATTCTCAAGTGAATAATTGTTCTTAAGTTATTTTACCACAACTCCTACCTATAACCAATTTATTTTTAGGATCTCAGAAAAAAAATGTTTCCCTCTAAAAAAATACCCACTGTTCCACTTTCATGTGGACTACAATAATTAGGGATTTTTTTTGCCTTCCAGTGTCTTATTTATATTAAATAAGTGAAAATAACCTAAAACCCAACACCTTCCAGTCTTCTTTTTTTCAGATGATATAAAACAAGTCTTTAGAAGGTAAATTAACAATAGTGAAACTACCAGTAAAATAACTGGAATCAAAATACAATTGTAACCTCACTTAATTCTAGCTAGCACTCCAGTTTGGATTCAGTGGGCAAACGCATACATACCTAGTGCTGCTTCCAGTCGAAAGGAACATACAATTCTTTTCAGTGCCTTCCCATAACGCGCTCACAGCATACAGTGTAAAGCTAGGAGACTACAGCGTGTTGACTAAATATGCCATCTACAGACTTCATATAACTGTTACAGATTTGGAGGCTTTGCACTGTATGTTGCTGTAAGGTAAGGTGCTGGGCATGATGGGATCTCCTCACTTGGAGGCAATCACATGCTGGGTGTGAGGTCTTTATAGATAGCAGGTACCGTCATTAAGGTAGTGGACTGAAATAATCATCTGCATTAAACCCTTGCACCGCAGTGTTTTTTGTGCATGTTGCATTTGTTTTTTACTCCCCACCTCTCAAACAACATATATTTTTATTTGTATGTCTAGATAGATGTTTAATAGTCAAACAAACAACGAAAGGTCAGCTCACCGGTGTCATGCGAAATGTCTTCTCAGCAGGAGGAATGCAGCGGAAGCTCCAACCGACATGAGTGAAATCCAACAAAGAACCCAGTAACCACTCAAGGCATCCAGAGCAAGGTACTGTATTTTTCCTACTTAAAGACGCACTGGACCATAAGACGCACCGATCGTATTTTTCGGACATTAAGATGTAACATCATTTTCCTCCCAAATTGTGGGGAAAAAAATGCGTCTTCTAGTCCAAAAAATATGGTAAGTATAGAAAACTTCCTTTATTTAGCCATAATTAAAAAATATACAGGCATACGTTCTAAGCCAAGACTAGCAGGACTAACACGTTTTATTAGCAAACCTCACTCATTTTTGCTTAGAATGTATGCCTGTGCATTTTTTTCATTATGACTAAAAAAAAGGATTTTTGTTTATACTTACCTTGCCCTATATGTATTGAGTGGATGCTGGATTCTTCCTTTGTTTCTAGATAGACGTGTAACGGTTTGTTTTTTTTGTGGGACACAATGTAATTTCAAATACCACATTATCTACTAAGAAACTTAAAAAATAAAAGTAGCAGAAGGTGAAAACACACTTGTGTTATTTTTGTGGGGGGCGGTTATGGAGTACAGTGTGTGGCATAAATGATATTCTCTTTATGCTGCAGGTTGGAATGATTCTTATAAATTGTAAGTTTTCATTATGATTTATATCTTTAACTCTTTAGTGCATCATGACAATAGTACGTCATGGCGGTGCCAAGTGAATATAGAGCGGGCTCAGCAGACAACTCTGTCGGTTTAGATGCTACGGTCAGTGGGCACACAAGAGGTAAACAGGACCGTTAATCTTCCCCTCCCCCCCCAAGCCAATATGCTTCCTCTGGGAACGCATACAGCTGAAGACTTGTGGCCTACCCGAGTATCCGGCACAGACAGCATGAGTGTCATCACTCCCTCTGTGCCAGCAAGAAGACAAGACATAGAGCCTCTGAGTCGGAGCAGCGGGGAGAGGTAAGGTTATTTTTTTTAAAAAACCCTTCCTACACCTGCCTATGAGGGACATATAGCTGTCTATATGGGATATATACCTGCCTATGGGGGGGGGGGGCAGCCTATTAAACTGACTATACCTGCCTATGGGGGGGCATTAAACTGACTATACCTGCCTATGGGGGAACATTAAACTGACTATAACTGTCTAAGATGGGTGGGGTACATTCAACTGACCATACCTGCCTATGGAGGAGGGGGGGGGACACACATTAAACTGACTATACCTGCCTATGGGCGACATAAACGACAACCTGCGCTATGGGGGGGGCAATAAACTGACTATAAAACCTGCCTATGGGTGAACATTAAACTGACTATAATGTCCGAGAGGAGGGGGTGCATTCAACTGACAAAACCTGCCTATGGAGGAGGGGGGGACACACATTAAACTGACTATACCTGCCTATGGGCGGACATTAAACTGACTATACCTGCCTATGGGGGGGGGACATTAAACTGACTATACCTAGATAGAAAAATCAAAAAATGGTGTGGACCTCTAAATAAAACCTTACTCTTTAAATTTGCGTTGAAGCAGCATTTTCTGCAACCAATAACTGTTCTATTTTTCTATCTATGGACCCAAATAAAAGCTCATTTTTTTGGGCAGACTGAGGTGCCGTTTTTCTTGATACTTTTAAAATCACAGAAAAAGGGACCGACTTAGAAATAAAGGGACTTAGTGCTACAAAGGTAGGTCAAAAATTCATTCCCAGTAGGAAGGAAAAAAAAGCCCCCAGTGCTACATGGGAGAAGTTATGCAAGTGCAGAATATTGATGAACAATTGCTCACACACTAATATGCATGGCGCACCACACAATCTTATGACTGGCATCCAACAGAAGCCTTATCTATGTGCAGTTGTAATACTTACAATCACCCACCTCATGGGATAGTAGGTGTGCGAGTGGTTATGCAGTCTCCTGTTTGGTACTGCAGCTCTTCTGCATTCTGGCGCAAACTGTTTTTTTAACTTATGTGCAGTAATCACTTCACTCATGAGCAGTAGATGTGTGGGTAATTGTTCAGCAGTTTTTCGATCCTGTGCAGCTTCTCCCATGTAGCTTACATTGGGGCTTACATTGACTCCTTCTGGGAATGGATTTTTTTTCTGTGATTTTAAGTAAATGTCCCAAATTTCTGTTAATTATCATTTTGGGAAACTTGCTCCTTTTTGATCACGTTAAATTCCAATAATTTGGGGACATGAAATAATTGGGAAAAAAAACCCCATTCTTTTATAATAGTCATTTATTGCAGAATAATGTACAACAATGGCTCTCCTTTTACACCCTGTCAGAGTTATAGGAGTAGTAAGATGGCAGCCATGCAGTCTTTCATTAGGCCCATGGCTGTCATAGTGTAAATATACAGCAAATGTTAGTAAGGGGTTAATGTTTTTATATTTGCCACTTTTCTTGTAGATACCTCTTCTACAGATGATTTGAATCCAGTGATACCACTGCCAAGGTAGAACCACAAAGTGTAAAGGGATGTTCACAAAAGGGTTAAAAAGGCCGCATTTTTGGTCCGTAATTAAAGCACCAAAGTGCGCCAATTAAAGGGGCCGAAAAGGCCCATTCTTACGGTAATTCCAGTTTTCATAGAGAACTAGGATTACGTCTCCTGCCGGGGGGGGGAATTTTAAATTCCAGTCACTTTCTAGCGGGGGTAACGCGCCGCTAGCGTGGCATGGGCCGGCGAAGAATGCCGGCCCCCTGCTTACTCCTATCCCATGCTCCCATAGCCCCAGTCCACACGGCGTAATTGCGGGGCGTAATTACGTCCCGCAATTAAGCCGAGTGAACATAGCCTAAGGGTGCTTTCACATCGTGCGTTATTTTTTGCAGATATGCACAACATTAATTGTTGTGCAATTCTGGAAAAAACAAAAAACGCACTGTGTGAAAGCACCCTAAAGCCAGACTCACATCTGTGCCTGAGCTTTTATTGCAGGATTCCTCCATAAAATTAGGAAAAATAGCACAGCAGGTGGTTTGTAAAAAAAAAACAAAAAAAAAAACAGTGCACAAGGCTACAGAGCTCTAGAAGGTTAAGGGGAGTTAGGTTACCGTCCCGGCCACTGCTGCAGCCTGTAAGAGCAAAGCGAGATGGCTGGTAACTAGGTAAACTTGTATGCAAAAGCAAGAGGTAAGAACTTCTCCTAACTCTGAAGAGAAGCAAAATCAGAACAGCAATGTATTTGGTAATATTCTTTATTTACCTTTGCCTACATGTTTAAAGATAATCAATAAAATGGAATACCCCTTTAATATGTAAGCAATATTTTACCACAGCAGAAAGAGAATGTAGGGTTATTTTGCCTTAGAGGAATATGCTTTAAAGAACTCTCACTAATTGTCTATTAATATGTCACCAGCCTGTATGTAATACAGGGCAGGCGTACATACAATAAAATACAAGATAGGCATACAACAAAAGCGGACATCTAATGAATTACCTCATATTTAACCCACTGCTGATAATAATGAATGTTCCTTCACGTGGAGCTCTGATCTGCAGGAGCATTCAATGGCACTACTACTATTAAAGTTTACTTTTATCACCAATTATTAGATTTTTTTTTTTTCAAACTGCAAATCGTATTAAATCCAGCACAGCTTCATAACTATACAGAGTCAAGCGTAGCTTACAAAAGTTCCCCGAGCTCGTCCTCTGTCGCTGGTTCCTTGGTAATCCTTGTTTCCTACACGTGTCTTTTCAAAGTTTGAGGAATTTTCATCTTTGTCTTCAGTCTCGGCAGGGAATTCATCTGTGGCTGCTGCGCGCATAGAATGGGAGGAATGTGAAGAGGAGGAGGAGGAGCGAGAACGTTCACGCACTTTCCTATGCTTCCTTTAAAACGGGGGAAAAAAAAACCAAAAAACACAGTTTCAAGATTTGCATACACTTAACCATATCATCAAAGCAGTAGCTGGAAATTGGAGTGCTCCAGTGAAAATGGATAGAAAAGCAACAACAATGCTAAGCACAACTGTTTCACCAATAATATTTAATGTACAACTAAGCATACTTCATGTAATATATCAATATTAAAGGGGTAGTCCCGTTTCAGGAAATCCTCTTTGCTGGCAGCTCGTTGCCAAGTATAGTCTGGCCCTGCATGTTAATGAGGCCACCCTTCTCACTCACATGCAGTGTTGGACTGCACTTAGCTACGAGTGGCCAGCAAAGAGGATTTGCTGAAACGGGACTACCCCTTCAAGCCCTAAGAACTAGGCTTTTTGGGGGCCTTAACAGAGCAACGTTATCTCAGACATTTACGCATATCTACAAGATATGCCAGAAATGTCTTACAGGTACAAGTCCCACCTACCTCTAGAAGCCCCAAAAGCCCATCTCTGCTCAATGCACCAGGCAGATGTGACCGGGATTACAGGAACAGCAAAGCAGGCTGTTCTAGATTTTACTAACGACTGCAAAAAAATAAAATGGCAATACCGGAAACCGCAAAGAACATTTTGATGGGTATTCCTATTTCTGTCATGATTGTTTGAGATGGAAAATAGTCCTCTGAGGGCCTATAAATTTTTCGAGCTGTTTGTTATTTTCAGCATTGCATTACAGAAGCCATAACCAATACAAAGTAGGTACAGTTTCTCATTTTAGCACTTTTAGAAAATAAAAACTTGTTTTATGGGGAACTATCAAAGGGGACATGGTAATTTGGAAAAAGCATTTCTGCTACCTAGGATACATGAAAAATGTTGAGGTTCTCAGTTCACATTTTTGATTAAAGCTGCTTAAGCCCACCTCCAAAACGTCAACAGGACCTCATTGCAGGTGGGTCCTACACTATTGTTACCTCTCTTTTGGGGACTGTTCAGACCTCCATACTTGGGGGTGCAGAAAACCAAAATGGAGGCAGCCACTCCTCCTTACACAAGCTAGAAACAATATATGGTTTTGCACATCCAAAAAACCTTTTTGATCAAAAATGTGAACGAAGAACTTCAAAAAATTTTCATGTATCCTAGATAGCGGAAATGCTTTTTCAAAAATTCCTGTGGCTTTGATAGTTTCTTCAGTTGATAGTGTGCTGGTGATATTGGAATGTGTATGTATATTGCTGCCACACCAGTGTGCACCTATGCTCATTTTTTTCAAAAAGGTTTTTTGAATGTGCAAAACCATATATTGTTTCTAGCTTATGTATGGAGGAGTGGCTGCCACCATTTTGGTTTTCTGCACTCCACCCACCTTCACAGGTTTTTAAATCAGTGCAATGTACTTAGAAGCTGGTGCTTTCACTCCCTGAAGTACGGAGGTCTGAACAGTCCCCAAAAGAGAGGTAACAATAGTGTAGGACCACCTGCATTGAGGTCCCGTTGGCGTTTCGGACGTGGCTTAGGCAGTTTTGATCAAAAATGTGAACTAAGAACCTCAACTTTTTTCATGTATCCTAGATAGCAGAAATGCTTTTTCAAACATTTCTATGTCCCCTTTGATAGTTTCTTTAGTTGATAGTGTGCTACTGATATTGGAATGTGTATGTGTATTGCTGCCACACCAGTATGCACCTATGTTCATTTTTTTCAAAAAGGTTTTCTGGGATGTGCAAAACCATATATTGTTTCTAGCTGTTTTATGGGCAAAGTATTTTTTGTGTTGCTGCAATTCAAGAGTGACCTTTTTATTTTTTTTACTTTTCTACCTATGAAAATAAATAGCTTTTTTTTTCTTTGAGGGATGGGTTGTAGTCTTACTGGCACCATTGCAGGACACAAACGATTTATTAACTATGTTTTATACATATGTTTGGAGCTCGGAATAAGGGGAAAAATAAATAAGAGACCACTGGTGTCAGTCATGGTCCTTGATTAGGCAGTGCACCAAAGATTGACAGAGCCCTCTTCCTCCGTCAAGTACCCTTACATGCTATGGTCACGATTGTGGTATCTAAAAGTTTCTACCAGACTGATTGTTACAGCAAGAGGATGACTGTCAAACCCCAACACAATTACCCATGTTAACATCTTGTGCAATGCCTGTGCAATTACCATGATGTACATGTACATCATGGTGTCCCAAAGGTTTATTTAGATGGTTGATAACAGGAAAAGGAAAAAAAAAAAAAACTAAGAAAACGAAGACGGAATGGCTTGGAAACTAAAACAGTAGACATACTTGTGTTTTTTGGAGGACTTCTTCGGCTTCTCTGGTTTCTCAGGTGACCTCTCCCTTGAACGGCTTGAATCTCTGGAATCCCCAGAGTCCCGGGACTGGTCACGCTTGTCCTTATGTTTTTTGCGCCGTTCAATGTCCTGCCGCAAATCTGAGGGCTCCTCTCTGAATTTTCCCTCGCCCTAGATTAACATAGGAAAGGGTTACACTAAACCTTTAGCAAATAAAAGTAATGACTTTCAGTTAGCCAGATTGGTAGCATCAGGAAGAAGTTTTACTCATAAATATAAACACTACTAAATATATTACATCTACCCTTGTCCCATATTAAAAATAAAAAAATATATATATATACACACACATACATACATACATACAGACAGACAGGTGCTATCTATTTACAATAAAAATTTTATAAAAATATTAAATATAAAACAATGGACAAATACATTTTTAAAAGCTGTGCATTTTCATTTACACAATAAAAGTAACATCAAGCCAAACTTGTAACCAGAAATATTTAATAAATCGTTTTAATGTAGCTTTAAGGCAAGGTTCACACGGCTTATTGCCGACGTAATTGCGGGGACGGTATCTCGCCGGCCCCATAGACATTCATTATTCACAGCGCGTACACGCCGTAAATAATGTGCATGTCACTTTCTCCACGCCCGGCGGATTTGCCGAGCGGGGAGAGGAGACAATCCATAGTTCTCTATGAGAGCAGTGGATTACCGTAATGACTGGGACGATTCCAGCCGTACTGCAGCGCAAATACGGCGCTCAATACGGCTGAAATCAGTCCCAAAATAAGCCGTGTGAACAAGGCCAAAGACTTTTCTCTCCAAAAATATGCAATCCTCATTTAAAGAGGGGTGAAAACCACATGAAACTGTGTGATGTAAATTAGTGCAGTTGCATTTTATACTTACATAAAAAAAAATCTCAAACGATAACTTGATGCAACATGATGGTCCCTTGTGTAATCAGATAAGAAACAAAAGGTTTCTAGAAAACTTTATTTTTGTTAGCGAGCTGACAAAGTAAGGCCATGTTCACACGGCTTAAAATGGGCCGTATTTCGGTCTGTAATTACACTCCGAAGTGCGCAAATTATGGGCTGAAAATGGCCCATTCATTACGGTATTCACAGTTCTCATACAGAACTATGGATTACGTCTCCTCTACCTGCTCTGCGAATCCGCCGGGCGGGGAGATAATGGACATGTGAATTACCAGCGGCGTATACGTAATTACATCCCGCAGTTAAGCCGTGTGAACCTAGCCTAAGCCATAAGTTAGTCTTATTTTTACAGCGATAAGATACTACCGTAAATGATAAATTTAAAAAAAAAGGAGTTTGACTGTTTGGATTTTAAAAAGCATTATGCTCTTTTCCCATGGGATATAAGCTGGTACCACTATGTACAGCTTATGTCGTATGTTTGAAAAAAAATACATTAATTACAATTTACCAAAAAGTAAAATTTTTTTTTTAATGAAACAAAAAATCTTGCTTGCAATAAGTTTTTTTTAGCCATAAGATACAACTAGATCTTGTTACCTACCACAAATAAAGTTCTCATGCAATCTCCAGCAGTTTTCATTTTACAGCATCAGTAGTTTATCTTGTTACCAAGTAAAGCTTTATACCGGTGTTCCAGGTGGCACAAGTCACACCTGCAACTTATTCTGTTTGTTGCTATTTGCACTGTCAAATGAGTGTACTGCAAAGTGTTAGAGTTCCCTGTGTCAAAGATAATAGGGCAATTAAATGCCACTGAAACAAGCTATGGCCTGGCACTTTTTGCACCTGGCATAGCCCCAACTAAAACAGTGAAGATTGTGGTGGGAAGCAGGTGTCCAACTTAGACTGGAGACATGGCGATTGCAAGCTTCCTTAAGGCATGTTCACACGGCTTAGAATGGGCCGTATTTCGGTCCGTAATTACGCGCCGGAGTGCGCCAATTACAGGCCGAAAACGGCCCATTCATTACGGTAATCCCCAGGTCTCCCGGGCGGGGAGATAATTGACATGTGAATTACTAGCGGCGTATAAGCGCCGCTGGCAATTCAAGACTATGGGCCGGCGAAGTGCCGGCCCCTTGCTCAGTCCCCCGCTCCCGCCCCGGCCACATGGCGTAATTGCGGGGCGTAATTGCGGGGCGTAATTGCGCCCTGCAAATACACCGTGTGATCATAGCCTTAGCGTGAAACCTATGATGTCATTAGCCAGTGCTTTTGGCTTTAGCACAAAACAGACTGTTTGTGAACAAAGAGAATGAGAGCTACACTCTGAAATACTAGATAGCAAATGCCATACACCACAGCATTAATGTATATGACAAGCAAACCATGGCAGTTGTCCAGCAATGGCTATGTCGTCATAATATTTGTTACAGCTCAGATGTTCTTGTGTGATCACAACTCTGGCCCTACAAATAGTCACAGGGCATGTCCATTATCCTGACCCACTGTAAAAATACATGGTTCTTTAAATATTCTAAGGGCATGTCCCCACGGCACCAGTTTGCGGCCGGTTTGCAAACCGTCTGAAGAACCGGCCGCAAACTATACACACAGGGCTCTATGGAAAACCTGTGCAGCAGTCCCCACTACACGGGTTTTCTGCCCGGGGGCTTTTCAAACCGCAGGCCGCCCGAAAACATCCAACATGTTCATTCTTCCGTCCGGTTTTCGGACGGAATATGAACAAGTCAATGTGAAGGAGGAGGGCTTTTCTCCGCTAAACGCGGAGAAAAGCCATCCCCCCCGTGGGCGTGGGGACGACACACAAACTGGACAAATACCGGTCGCATAAACCGACCAGTATTTGTCCAGTGCCGTGTAAACGGCCCTTAAGGGTTTGACAGGTTTTGTCTTCATAGATTACCACAAACATGGCTACAAGTTAACTCACATATCCACTATTCTGGGTATATCACTTTTGGGTCTGATGATGTTTGTGTATTAGTTATACAAAGCCACCACTTCTCTGATCAATGTGTGTCTCTTTCGTTCCTAAAGCTGCCACTGCATTCAGATGTGATCTGTTGGGCAGCCAAAGGCTTAAACGAGTAGAACCTATTGACCACACCTTAAAAGGGTTGTCTCACTACACTGATTCATCTTACCTCAGTCTTTTTTTCTTGGTTTCAGTTTGAATTCAGGGGCGTGTTTACTGGCTTCTACTAGTCTGCAGTAGAAGCCAGGTCTGTAGCTATAGCAACTAGCGCTGGCAGCCTATCATGAGAAATTGAACAGGTCTGTAGCTATAGTGACCTGAGGAGCTGATGCAGCCCATACAAGGGGGGGGGGATATCTCAAATAGGTAGGACACTGTTAATGGACATATATTGCAAAGTGACTTGTTTTTGCAAGATCTTTAACATAAAAAGCAATCCTTGTAGTGAGACAACCCCTTTAAGTCTTTTTCGCTATAAAATGTTTTAATTAGGAATCTAGCAATGGATTTGGCTGCTAAATATTTCAGTTTAAGAACCAAAGACGCCAAATCTATCTTTTTGTTTAGAGCTCAGCATAGCAAATGGTGTGTTTTTTTTAAAATTTTATTCTATTTTCTTTGTATGGTTATTTTGGCCGCTACGTTGCTGAAGGGCCTTCATAGGAATACAACTGACTAATCCGAGAAAGTTTAGGGGCCATGCTCGGTGACCAAGACAGAGATCATTGTGCAGGTAACAGGGAGGGGCGCTGTTTCCCACATCTATTGTGATTGGTGGATCCTTTAGCCTCCAGCTTATTAATAGAGGCGTCAAGTGTTATTATAATCCTGCTGTAATGATGAAACTGATGAAAAAAAGAACAGCAAACAGGAGCGAACCGTGAGGCTCCGTGACTAGAGTAAAAGCTGCAAGATTTATGGGAGAGACATATATAAAACATTAAACAAAAAGGAACCACAGAAAACTTGGCTTAATATGTCATTTTCTTACAACAGATTTTTTAAAACTGCATTCCCCATTTACTGTGGTAGAGTTGTACCGAATTCTACGACACTTTACATCCCATGCAAGTGAACAAAATTTAACATTTTATGGTGCCACCACAAGGGAGACCCACAACAGAAAAAAGTGGCATGCTACTGATTTCTGCAGATTCCATAAGCAAAAGTCCAAGATTAGCCAAAAGGAGTTAAAAGTGGGGCCAATCCTTGTGCAGACCCAAGATCTTAAACGGAAAGTTGTCCGACATCTGATGTTTAGCCCCGGATTTCTGCACTGTGAGATTTCCATTTGCTTAGTAACATTTTGGTTAAAGTAACCGACTGGGGTGTGCAGCCTTTTCTTTAAGCTATGAATTTACATTTTCAAGTCCGACATAATGCAAGGTCACTGTCATAGCAACACAGTTCATTTAAAAACGTCCCAGTCACCAGAATTCTACTAATAGGTGGGTGGAAATCCCACTGTTCAGGGCATGCAACCGGCTGTTATTAACAAAATGTGTCTGGTATACAATAGAGTAGTATACTTACAAGCAGAACCCAAAAATACATTAGGCTCATTTGCTCATCACTGGAGATTTTGGTTCCAAAATTGCTCTGTCTTTCAAGTTCAACCACAATAGACCATGGAGTGATTTCATTTTTACCATATCCTAAACCACTTCACAAAGGTTGTTGATATATAGATTTTGATTTATTAAACATTTAACACTTTGCAGTTCATTTTTTTTTTTAGACATATTTCACATCCTTAAAAGAAAAACACAAACTTAAGTAGAGAGCAAGACAGAAGCATTTCTTAAAGTTAGAAAATACCTAGTAGATTGCAGGCTTTTTATTTTAGGGGACACTCGTAAAAATAGACACAGTCTTTACCTTATGACTTCCTTCTTTTGTTTGTTTGCCTTCCTCATGCAAAATCCCGTGTTTCCTAAAAGCACTAGGAGAAATGTCAATTCTCCTGTATGAAATTAAAAAACAAAACAAAAAAAAAACACATTAGGTAGAGACTGAAATGGAATGAGAAAATATACTGAAAGCAGAGCATCAATGTAAGCGGTGGAACATGGGACACATCAATTAGGCAATACCTGTGAATTTCTGGACTCTTTCGCGATTTTGACGGTTCCTGTTCTTTAGTCCTCTTTAAGTAAGACGAGAAACGTTCACTCAGTGTCATTGTCGAGGGGCGAAAATGGTGCTCTGTGAAATCATGGAAGAAAGAATTCTAAGTGTAGTAGCAACAAATCACTAATTTCAATGTAAGCGCCATTTTATACCATCATATTAATACCATTCCTGAAGCTTTTTATTAAACTAGTACTGTACAACTCAACCAGATTAGCAAGGCTATTACTTCAAGACCTCCAACACATGTTCAAGATGCTCTGCAGCTTTACCAATAGTGCATGGTCTGATGCAAAATGTCAGTCACCAATTTTGGCATATTTCAGTTACTTGTCTTTTTGAAGTTTGAGCCTTAAAGGGGCTGTCTCACTACATGGATTCATCTTTTCTTGGTTTCATTTTGAATTCAGGGGCGTGTTTACTGGCTTCCACTAGGCTGCAGTAGAAGCCAGGTCTGTAGCAATAGTGACCAGTGCTGGTGGCCTATCAGGAGAGATCAAACAGGTCTGTAGCTATAGCGACCTGAGGAGCTGATGCAGCTCATACAAGAGGGGATATCAAGGAATAGGTAGGACACTGCTAATGGACACATATTGCAAAGTGACTTGTTTTTGTAAGATCTTTAACATAAAAAGCAATTCTTGTAGTGAGACAATCCCTTTAAGGTAAGTTCACACGGCATATTACAGGCATATAGTGGAACGTACTGTGCGCGCGCCACTATACGCCTGCTGCTTTAGAAGTATGTGCTGGGCAGCATGTACTTCTGAGGCGCTCCCACTGACGTTCACCTTCTCGGCGCGTAAGCGCTATGAATTACCGTATTTGCGGGGCGTACTGCGGCGCAATTACGTGCCAAAATATGCCCTGTAAATATGCCGTGTTATCATACTATAAACTGTTTCTATAGTGAAAATTTCTAAGGGTTGGAATTGCAGTGACTGTTGTGCCCAGAAAGGTTTATTACATATCAGTGTGAGTTTGGATGACGGAGTAATCAACAGTCAGATCCAGTCATCTATGAGTAAGGTCCCATACAACCCCTCTCTGTTTGGGGATAAAAACCACGACCAAATGTGGTAGTCAATGGCTGTACATTTCTGAAGGTAAAACTGCTGACTTGCCAGCCAAATCATGCAATCATTGGCCACCGCATGTGGTTTCATCAGCATGCAGACGCTGCAGTGTAGCAACATACCTTGAAGTGGTTTCCCATCTTATATTTCAAGTCTAGGTCAGCTCGTAGCTCACTATGAGCCAGCCTCAGAATGAGAAGATAGTTGGGCTTGCGCAATTCTCCTCATTCATGTCTATCACAGTACTCAGAACTCCTATAGAAATGAATGGTAACAACTGCTCAAGTACAGCCATCTTTCCGTTCTCCGAGGCCTGTTTAAAATGAGCTGGCCTCGGATTGAAAACGATAGGGGACATCCCCTTTGAGAGGGCCAGGCAAGGGCAGTATCCCTAATGAACATTCAACACTTGTCCTGAATTTTATTCATGTATCTTAACATCTGTACCAGAATTTCCAGAAGAAAAACTAGTCGTAAAATGCAGAATCAACGTATTATGTGATTTGAAAATTGTTTCAAAACTGAGAAAAAAAACCTCAAACCATTTAAAGAGCATATGTCACCATAATGCCATCATAACAGATCCGACAGACAAAATACCCCTCCACTGCCTCCTCTGCAAGAAAAACTTACTTGAGTCTATTCTTTTGAAGACTATACGGATTATACATTCTATTGATGGATATTTTGCAGTAGGAAGAACCATTCCAAACTCATGAAGAGTGAAGATGTTAGCTAAGATTCTGATTCAAGTTATCTTATCCACATTAGGTTCTCCATCAAACTTAACAATTGTGAAAATAGAAGACAATGTCCAATCACACACATCTGAGGAGGTAGTCGTACGTTTAGATACTGCATAGGTACAATTTCTCATTACACAAACCGTTCAGCTACTATGGATTTCCTTGCAGAGCTCAATAGAATATTCTAATAAATCCATGAAACCAGATTAAAATGTGCCTTTAAGTTACAGTATTATGATGTAACGTTATCTACAACTGTCGCCGATTCAGGCTTTACCTTTATTTTAGTTGGTTCTCCAGAATTAGGAAAAATATATCGGATTTATTCCACAAAAAGTACCACACGTGTCCTTGGGTTTGTCTGGTATTGCAGCTCAGCTCAATTGAAGTAAATGGGACTGACCTATAAGTCATGGTGGCGTTATAGATGTATGGCATGGGCTCACTCACAAAGTGTTATCCAGACCTGGCAGATGCTGGCTGTTAAGTACAGCCGGCACCTGCCATTGGTGGGTGGGATCAGAGAACTCCAATCCACGATGAGCAGAGAAAAGCCCTCCCCCTTGACAAGCACAGATTCTGTCCGAAAACCGGACGGAAGAATGTGCATGTTGAATGTTTTGCAGCCGGACCGCAGGCGGCAAAACCGCCGGATGGAAAACCCGTGCACTGGGGACTGCTGCACAGGTTTTCCATAGAGCACCATTGTGCTAATTTTCGGCAGGTTTTTCAGGCGGTCTGCAAAACCGCAAACCGCCTGACAAGACCAGCCGGAAACCCGTGTCGTGGGGACATACCCTTAGTATCCTGTGCGCGTAAAAGTCTAATTTTATCTAAGAAAACAAAAAAAAAAAAAAAGCCAGAATTGAAAAAAAGTCACATCCTCCAACTGGTACCAATAAAACCTAGGCCTCGACCGCAAAACATTAGTCATCACACAGCTCCGATGACACAAATAAAAAAAAATAAAAAAATCGCTGGTCTCAGAATATGGCAAGGTGCAGCAAACTAAAATTAAAAAATGTAAAGAAAACTATATAAATTGGGTTTTACCACAGTCGTACCAACCCGCAGAATAAAAATAACATGCCATTTATAGTACACCGTGAACTCCATATAAAACTACTCGCACAACAGAACTGTGCAGTTGCATCTCAATTTCACTCAACCCCTATTCCACTACACATTTTTTTTGGGGGGGAGAGGGGGGGGGGGGGGGGGGGGTTAGAGGGGAGCAAAGGGAGGATTCTAATATATTACATTATCCAATAAAAAATATAACTTGTCCGCAAACAACAAGACCTCATATGGCTATGTTGACAAAAGGTGGGCACAGGAAAAAAAAAAAAAAGACGAAAAACATAAAATAGGAGGAACTATTGGCTTCAGGGAAACCTCATTAACAGGAAACCAAAACACAAATGTTCTCTCAAATATGTTTTATTAGGAAAATCAAAGCATTTCACCTGTAGTTAAAGGGGTTGTCTCACTACATTGATTCATCTTACCTGTTTTCTTGGTTTTATTTTGAATTCAGGGCGCATTTTTGGTTCACTAGGCTGCAGTAAAGCCGGGGTCTGTAGCTATATAACCATGCGGGCAGCCTACCATAAAAGATTGAACAGGTCCTTTACTATACGCCTGGGGAGCGATAAGCCCATTAAACATGGATATTTTACATGGGCGGGACCTGAAAAGCACACAATTGCAAATGACTTGTTTTTGCAAGATCTTTAATATAAAAAGAAAAATTGTTGTAGTGAGACAACTCCTTTAAGTTTTTAAAAATAGTGTCGGCTATTTAACACAGGACTAGAGTTGGGCCAAGTAGGCACCTGACAGCACTGTGTTGACAGCTCGGTGAAACTAACTGCTTCTGAGCTGGAAACCATGTAAAAGGGGGATGCCAAAAGTCTACTTTTATTTTCACACTGGAAAGTTCTGGACGCCTTTTTCTGTGCTGAATATAATTACACTAGCACAGGTAATATGGATGCCTTTGTTTAGGAGGGGCTGGAAGCAACAGAAACCCTGTCCCCCTAGTCCCCCAGTCTGGCCTGCTGCATTTATAATGAGAACTCATTTTTAACCCTATACAAGCATCCATGTTCTCAGCTCCCCATGCTCAGTTAGTATCTCCCAGAGAAGGATCATCATCAGATTGGGAGCTCTCGCTGACAAAGTGAAAGTAAAACATATTTCCCTGTAAGGCTGGATCCACACAGCAAAGCGAAAAAGCCATCCAAAATCTGACGGCATTTTCACTTTGCTGGACCACGCCACACCACCGTTTTTTTGCACAAAAACTGGGTCAATTTTTCAGATTCCTGGCACCCAGAACTTTGGGGGCTGCAGGAAAAGGGGCTCTCCCCCTGAAAAAAAACAGTTCTATATTCTACTGGTCCACTTTCGTATTAGGAAAACCAATTTGTGTGCGCTTGTGTGGTGATGATGGGTACTATTTAAGGCTGCTTTAACACACTCTGCTTTTTATATACAGTCTTTAAAGCCAAAACCAGGAATTGCTCCTAATTGGAAAAACATATACTAAGAAATGACCAAGAGTTCTCCTTGTTTTAAATCCACTGTTGATTTTGGTTTTGAAAACTGTATCTAAAAAAGGGCCAAAAATTTGGAAAACACACCCTAAAGGTATATTACCACACATAACCTGTGGACAAATGTGGTAGTTTTTGGAAGAAAAAAGCCATGCTTTTCTCATTCTGGAAAACCCGGGTTTCAAACCCATGGAATGGGGTTTCCCAATAAAACAAGTTTGGGGCAATAGCTTTTAAATAGGTCAGAAACGCTTTAAAACCACTTTTGGCGTATTTTTTTTGCTTTTTTTTTTTCCCCCAAAACCCAAAATCCCTTTGTTTTGGGGCCCTCAAGGGGGGACCCCAAAACCCATTTGGCTTTGGGGTGGCTTTTAAAGGGCCCCTTTTTATTTTTTCATATATACCACATGTCCAGTAATGATAAAGAGATAAAGATGTCTAGGTGTGTGTGTGTGTGTGTGTATATCTATAAAAATATATATAAAAATATATATAAATATATAAATAAAATATATATAAAAATATATATATATATATATATATAAAAATAAATATATATATAAAAAAATAAAAATTTTATATAAAATTTTATAAAAATAAATATATTTTTAAAATTTATCTAAAAAAAATATCTTAAAAAATCTATAAAAATATCTAAAAAAATATATAAAAAAATATATATAAAAAATATAAAAAAATATATATAAAAATATATATATATAGATAAAAAAATATATATAAATAAAAATACAAAAATATATAAAATAATATAAAAAATTTAATAAAATTAATATAAAAATAATATATATAAAATATCTATAAAAATAATATATAAAATCTTTAAAAAGTTTTTAAAATTATATCCAAAAAAATACTAAAAAAATATCTATAAAAATATTTTATAAAAATTTCTAAAAAAATTTCTATAAAAAAATTCTATAAAAATTTTCTTTTAAAAATATCTATAAAAAATCTAAAAAAAAAAATTAATCTAAAAAATATATAAATATATATATATATATATAAAAATAAAATAAAAAATATAAAAATATATATATAAAAAAAATTTTTATTTATATATAAAAAAATATAATAAAAAAATATATATATTAAAAAATATATATATATATAAAAATAATTATATAAAAATAAATTTTTAAATAAAAAAATATATATAAATAAAAAAATATATATAAAATAAAAATATATATATATAAAAATATATATAAAATAAAAATATATATATATAAAAAAATATATATATAAATTATATAAAATAAAAATAAAATAATATATATATATAAAAATAAATATATAAATTTTATAAAAATTTTTTATAAAATTTTAATAAAAAATATATAAATAATACTAAAAAATAATATATATATATAAAAATATATATATATTTTAAAAAAATATAAAAATATTTTATATATAAAAAAATTATATAATATATTTTAAAAAAAATTTATATATATATATAAAAATAATAAAATTTTATATATATTAAAAATATAATATAAAAAAAATAAATATATATAAAAAAATATATCTATATATATATATATATAATAAAATAAAAATTTTAAAATAATAAAAATTATATTTAAAAAATATATATATAAAATATAAAAAAAATATTTTAATAATAATTTATATAAAAAAAAAATATAAAAATATAAAATTAAAAATATAAAAAATATATATATATATATTTATATAAAATTTTATATAAAAAAATTTATATATAAAAAAATTTTATATTTTTTATATAAAAATATATATATAAAATTATATAAAAAGTATTTTATATATATATAAAATAAATATATATTATATATAAAAAAATATATATATAAAATATAAAAAAATATAATATATATATATAAAAAAATAAAATTAAATTTTAAAAAAATATATATAAATAAAAAAATAATATAAAATATATTAAAAATATATAAAATATTTTAAAATTAAAAATATATATAAAAAATTATAAAAAATATATAAAAAATATAATATAAAAAATATAAAATATAAAAATAAAAAAAAATATATAATTAAAAAATATATAAAAATTTATATATATATATATATAAAAAATATATAATAAATAATATATAAAAAATATATATATATAAAAAATTTTAAAAATTTTAAAAATATTTATTTAAAAAAAAATTATAAATAATATATATATATAAATATAAAAAAAATATATAAAATAAAAAAAATATATATAAAAAATATATATAAAAAATATATAAATTAATACTATATAAAAATAAATAAATATATATATAAATTATATATATATAAAATATATATAGTTAAAAAAAATATATATATAAAATATATATATATTAAAAATATATATATATATAAAAAATTATATAAAAATATATATTTTTATATATAAAAATATATAAAATATAATATATATTTATAAAAATATATATATATAACCCAAAAAAAAATATATCAAAAAAATTATATTATAATTATATATATAATATATATATATATAAAAATAAATAAAATATAATTTTATCAAAAATCTATTTTAAACTATATATATAATTATATAAATTTTATATTTTTTATATATATAAAAAACACATACATACATACACACACACAAAACACCCCTAGACATTTTTTATCTTTAAACTGGACTTTGGGGTAAAATTATAAAAAAAACAAAAAAGGCCATAAATGCCACCTCAGAGACCCACACCTAGGTTTAGATTGGACCCCCAAAGTCTCTTGCCATGCATGGATTCCACTATACATTCATTTCAAAAATTGCAATTACGCCGGGCACCTCCCCAAATTCTACACAAGACTATCAAGCCCTTTTTAAAAAGACATGGCAGGCCCCTGGATTGGCACCCTGTCAAAATTGTTTTTCCAAAAAACTTTTTGCAATGGGAACACCCCTATATTTTTTTGGAACCGCAAAGTAAAAAAAAAAACCCGGACCTGTATAGGGGCCTAAAATGAAACAGAAACCCAAAATTTGCAAACAAATATTACAGTTTCCCTTTAAAACTCGTTTACCTTTAACATGATGCACAATGGTCACAATGTGTTGGGCGAAGAGCTCAGACGGGCTGCGCTGAGGTTGTGCAGACTGAATGTTTTGGGGAAAATCATTTGGGAACTCCTAACTTTTTTTTTTTTTTGTGAAAAAGGATCACGAAAAAAAAACAGTTTCCCCGCTCATGAGCCATTACTCCACTCGGACTAGAATTGTAAAAGGGGAAACGAAAGTATAAGAAAATGAATTTCCCCAAAGAAAAATTATAAATCTGTTTTTTACATGATACAGCTAAAAAGGGAAGCTTGACCCTTAAAACAAATTTTCTTGTAATTGAAGAAAAAATGGCTTTATTTTAGGGTCACGGGAAATTTCTCTGCTCTATCATTTTCCTATAAGAGCACTGGACAATAATTACAGTATCATACAAGATCAAACAATATTTATTTATAAGCGCCATACATTCGTATTTTGCTAAAAACTGCCCAAGAAACGGCGGTGGTGCCTTTGGGAAGACCATTTTCCAAAAAAAACACACAAAACCTGGCTTTGCTACCCATAAAACAAATAATAAAAAAGAAAAAGTTCTCTGCCTTTCCCGGGTTTAAAAAAAGATCAAAAAAAATGAAAAGGGTTTCTAAAGAGTGACAAACCGGGTTTTCCCAGTGAGGCAAGGACCACATAAGAAGCTGCGTAAGGGGGTAATTCTGGAAAAGGGGATCTGCTCCTCAAACTACTGAATTGGCTATTTCACACGGTGTAAATTGCGGGGGCGTTTTTTTCGCCCGCAATTACGCGTGGCTTGGGAGCACGGGAGCCCCTCGGGCCCCCTTTGACATTCATTATTCCCCGGGACGTATAAACGTGAAAATTGACAAAAATTTCTTTTTCTCCCTGCTCGGGTTTATTTTTCCCCAAACGGGGGGAAAGGGGAAAATTTATCCCTATTTTCTCTATGAGAACTTTGGAAAACCCTAATAACTGGGACTTTTCTCCCACGTATTGAGCACAGTAACGGCCCTGGGAAAAAAAGGAGCAAAATACGTCCCAAAATAAGCCGTGTGAACATAGCCTTACCTGAAGGTGTCACATGGGTAATACCATGTACCTTTCCCTTTCCAGGCAATACTCCCTGGGAAAAAAGCAGTAATAACCTAGGGAAACAGAACTTCTTCATATTACCAAGACAGCGGGGTCCCGATCGAGTAAATTTTGCGACTATGGAGAACACCTCACACACTGGGGCTAGTTTATCAAAACGAACAGTATGTACTAGAGCTTAGCTTTTTTTTCAAAAAACCCCTTTTAAAAAACTGTTCTTTACAAAAGCTGTTTTTACAAAGCCTGCCCCTCCCCAGCCCCCATAAGGAAACCTACTCCCCTTTTTAAAAAGGGTGTGGGGGGGGCCGCAGCATTAAAATGACATTTCAGCCCCATGCTATTCCTAAACTCAGCCTGTTCCCAAAGGGTAACCGTAATGGAGACATTTTTTAAACAGTAATCAAATTTTACAGAGCCCCTCAATTTTTGTTAAAAAAAATAATTTTTAAAAAAAAAAAAAAATGTTCCCCCAAGCTCCTTTCAGGGGAAAAAAAAACAGCAGGAAAAAAGGAAAAATTTTCCCTTCCACCAGGGGTGCCCAGAGCAGAGGAAAAGGGCGGGAACCTAAAACCTTCTAAAAAAAGGCAGAGATAGGGAAAGGGTCTAAATTTTTTGGTTTTGTTTTTTTCTTCATTTAATGTATCCGCTGAATTATTTAACCCTTTTTACTTTTTTAGGAAATAGGAATGGGTAAGGCTATATTTTACATTTGGGGTTTTTTTAAATAATTTTTTGGGGACGTTTTACGGGATGAAAAACAGACCCCAAAAAGTAATTTTAAAAATGGGTTTTAAGTGTGATTACATTGCTTTCAATGTAAAAAAAACGCATTTGCCGGTCCACGTTGTTACAAACGTTTTTTGGGATTGTTAAAACGAATTGTTTTCAAAAAATTGACATGTTAAATTTCCCTTTTATTTCCCTTTTAAAACCCTTAAAAGCCCAGGGACACAATAGTGATACATTATTGAAGAGCAGAAAACGTATCCAAACACATCAGTTTGTGGTACATTTTTGGATGCGATTAAGGCAATACACTTTACGTATTGCAAAAACGTATCCAAGGCACAGTGTGAACATACCCTAAGGAATACCTCTTTCCCCCTTTAAAAGAAAACCAAACCCGAAAAGGGTTGCTATGGGCAACAAAACATTTGGGGGGGAAAAGGTTTTACACGGGTAAAAAATTTGGCACGCATTTTTCCTAGTATTTGTGCCCCCAAAAAGGGTGAAATGCTTTCCTTTAAAAAATTTCCAAAAAATAGTTTTATAGAGAACTATGGAAATTTCCCCCTCTCCCCCCCCCATTACAATACTATCTTTTTGTACGCGTGGGGGAATAATTACATGTCCCAAATTTTTTCGCGGGGAATAATACCCTGGGTTAATGAATGTCGATGGGGTCGGCAGGTTGCCCCCCCTCCCCCCACCCCCGTGAGTACGCTCGTATCAGCGCAAACTCCCGAAATACACAGGGTACTACGCGCCGCAGTACATCGTGTGAACATAGCCTGTTAGATTTAATAAATAAGGTCCATTGTTTCTTGTGTTGCTTTTTTTTTTTTTAATTGACATTTATCTTTATTAAAGGGGTTTTGCCATGATGTAATGTTGACGTGGGATCCTCCAAAATGGGTATTTAATCGCTTTTCTAAATATAGGCGAGTCCAAAAAGTGAAGCCTGTGAGAGCTACAGTATTGCTCAGTACCCCTTAGTTTCCTGAAAGTTTACATTAGACACGACCAGGACACTGACAGGAGCTGATCTGGCCGCGCTTGCATGTTTGCACTTCTTATCTGATGACAGGGAACATAAAGGAGCTTGCAAGGGGCTGGAGAGAAAGTGCAGTGTATGAGGTTGTCTGCTGTATTGAGAATCCACTGGTTGTAATGTAATTATTTGAGTAAACGCTCCCTTCTTCCTCTCACTGCTCACCCCCTTCCCTCTCCCCCCATGAAGCTGCATGGTGAGTTTATCTTCTCTCCTGAGCAGATAAGAGGTAAGGAACTCACTTCCTGGCAAAACCCCTTTAACAACATAACATTACATAGAGAAAAAGCAGTTATATAAGTCCCCATAGTGAAGAAGTTGCTGGAATACCTTTATTAATAATAACTCTAATCAGTTATTCCATAAATGTTTTGTAACCATATTGCCAACTCAATGTCTGTAAATCATATGACAGATGCTATGTTTAGCCCACAGAGTCCACAGGAGTCATTACTGTGGACAGGAATGTGGGCTATATTTTATAATTTTATCCAGTGCAGTAAGCCCCTATCTGGGGAAAAAAATGGTATGGCCCACATTCCTGTTAGTATAGCTCCTGTGGATAACCTGTAACATCTCAACATGGTGTAGAGCAGAATTTTTAATAAGAAAACATAAAAAAAAAATTAAATCCTTTAATGGGTGAAGAGGGAGAAAAAAAAATAAAAACTTGAATGTACCGTGCAAGATCCTCATCAAACGAATCCAAACGAACACTAGGGCCCGTTTCTCTGCTAACAGAGAAATTGGATTTCGAGAATGACAGGTCCTCCTTGGACAACAGCTTCTCCCTGCTCTCGGACGACTTTCTTGGAGGAGGAGACTCGCTCCTTTCCTTTGATGCCTTGAAACTCGTAACCCTAAAATTTTTCTCAGGTAGAAACCCTTTATGACCAGATTTAGAGGCCTTCTCCTCTTTCTTGGACTTTTCTCCATAAAGTTCATCCTCCATATCCTCGGACTTTTTGCGTTTTTCCTTAGTACTTGGCATAAAAGACAACTCTTCCCATTTGGCAGGGTCATATGGATCTTGACTCTTGGAATCACTATCAGAGTCTTTCCTTGCTCGACCCTTTTTCTCTTGTTCCGCGTCCTCTTTTCCATAACGCAACTCGGCCAATTTCAATTTCTCCAACTCCTCTCGCATTTTATAGCGTTTTGGGGACATGCTCTTTTTATAAGCCCTCTCCAGCTCACTCATAGCAAAATCAGTAGGGCTGCTACGATCCTTCGTTTTCTCCAAGTTAGACAGCTTGTCCTTTCCATTCTCTTTCTCCAGCTCGGAGGCCTTATTTTTCTGCTCCTCCATGAACCTTTGGGATGTAGAGAAAATGAATATATAGACACCTCCTAAACACATACTAGAAAACAGTGGTAATATGTACAACGCAAGTACATCAAGACGACTTACAGAAGAGATTCAAAACAGGAACTTAAAAAGCTCTTCTAACAGAGCGAGTCTGGGTGATACTTATGGCCCAACCAGGACGACAAACTGAACATAGGCGCATGGCTTGAAAACACAAATGTGGTGGTAACACTTGAAGTGAAGTCCAAATGGAATAAAACTGGCTTGGAATAGTAGTCACACATGGACACAGATTTATGGCATAGTAACTGAAAGCAGCAGTCCTACTCTGCCAATGACTTGCAGATGCATATATTATATATAAAGGTATATAGGTCAGTTTATCATGTGTCATGGGGAAAAGGCAAGGAACCCAAGGTGCTTGTGAAAAAAAGAGGACGATTCACAGATTAAGCAAAATTATTTTTATCAAAATTATGTGTTTTAGCACAGGTAACGTCAATAAAAATACACTACTCATAAAAAGTTAGGGGTATTTGGCTTTTGGTTAAAAATCAGAATGAACATTTCTTGAAATAAATTTTTAAATGAACTAAATGAGCCCATCTCTTAACTTTCAAACGCACATGTCCAACTGTTTCAGTACTTTTTGCACAATTTGTTGATCTCTAACAAGGAGCTTCATGGTAAAATTCACAACAGGTATTTGATCCTTTAATCGCTAAAATTTAAGGGATCGATTTGAATTGGGATTTAAATAGTCCTCCTCATCATGCTGTTCACATTTTGACAACATGCGAACAAGACAACACCTTACAATTGATCAACAGTACTTCGCCATTGTGAGGCTTCAAAAAGGATGCTCTCAGACTGAAGCGGCCACTGAGCTTAGAGCGTCACAGAGTGTCATGAGCAGGTTGCTACAGAGAGACTGGAAGAGTCACAGAAAGGCAAAGATGTGGACGTCCTTTGGCTCCATCACATACTGATAACTGGATGATGAATGCCACACAACTCCAGGCACGTTTTGTAAGAGGCACTAAGGGCCACATGTTTGAAACGCTTTTGGTCTAAAACTCACTTTTTTCCCCATATATACCTATGGGGAAAAAAGTGAGTTTTAGACCAAAACCATTTCATACATGTGGCCCTAAGTGTCACGTCAGACCATTCGTAACAGTCCGCGTGGTCTGTGGGCTAGATGACCGGCAAGGGTACCTGATCTGGCTGATGCATAGCGCTCTCCTTGACCTCTCCTGCATTGTTGGCGGCCACCATTTCTGCTCAGAGTGAACCAACTTTCATCACTGAACAGCACTGAGGAACACCAGTCTCTTATCCAGAGTAGATACTACATGGCCTATGAAAGACAATGATGCTTGTTCCTGGTGGTGTGGTCAGGTTATCTAGCACACAGACCACACTGATGTAAATGCTTATGAATGGCCTGACATGACACTTGGTGCCTCTCGCCTCCCTTAAATGTGCCTGGAGTTGTGTGGCATCACCCCGTTACACAGGGCATTGTTTACAATGAAGCAGTCAGTGTGTGATGTAGCCAAAGGATGTCCACTTCTTCGCCTTTCTGTGACTCTTCCAGTGTCTCTGCATCTCTGTTGCACCCTGCTGATGACTCTGCGACAGTCAAAGCTCAGTGGCCACTTCCGTCTATCTTGCTTGAAGCCTCGCAATGGTGAGGTACTGTTGATCAATAGCAAGGTGTTGTCTGGGTGCCATGATGTCAATATATGAACAGCATGATGAGGAGCACCGTTTAAATCCCAATTCAAATTAATCCAGTGAATTTATTGGGCAACTCAGGGATTAAATACCTATTGTGAATTTTGCCATTAAGCTCTGATATAGATCAGCAAGTTGTGCAAAAAGTACTAAAACACTTAACAGGTGGACGTGTGCTTTCTAAAGTTAAGAGATGGTCTTGTTTAGTTCATTTAAAAAAATTAAAAAAATAAAAAAATTTTGAAGAAATTATATGTTCAACCTGAAAAGATAAATATCACAAATTTCTTGTGAGTAGTGTAATTTGGCTTTAGCCATGAGTTGCTATCTATTACAGTAGTGTCAACTTGGTTCCTTCCTTTTTCCTCTGCGCAAAGCTTTCCCAAGAAGGTCTGCATTCATGTGTGGCAAGTGAAAAAAAAACAATAGAAGGAACTATACACACAGCTTCATAGGAATAATGACTGTTAGACCCATTTACATCATGTTTTGGACCTCTGTTGGTCACAACCGTTGAAAAACCTTGAAAGAGAGAACCCAACACATACACCATCAGATCCAAAGGGGTGTATAAACAATCTTTTTCAGACTATGTTTGCTCTACTTCTAAATTGTATACACTTTGTGTGTCGGATACAAAAGGGTGGTATACCACTGGCACATAACGTATACAATCAGGAGAGAAAGCATGCCCAGTCCAACAGGGACCAAGTTCCCCCTACAGACCCCTTTATCGCATTAAAATTTTTTTATGTATCCAACTGATATCACCAACAGATGTTAAAAACGAGATGTGAATGGGGCCTTATTTGCACATTCCTTGTCTTACCCATCTAGATTTTAGTGCGCTTTTCAGGCAGGTTTCAGGCTATGTTCACACGGCTTATTTCGGGGCGTATTTACGTCCGCAAATACGTCCCGAAATACGTTTCAAATATGTGTCAAAGTGTGGCGCGTAGATCGCGCCGTAAATACAATCCCCATTCTTTACTATGGGGATTTACGTTGCGAAATACGCCTCAATAAGTGACAGGGGACTTAATTTTACGATCGTATTTACGGACGTATTTACACCCGCAAATACGCCGCGAAAATACGCCTCGTGTGAACGACGAGGCGTATTTTACATTGGAATCAATGCTAATCTAATTGTTCATTATTTGAAACGTATTTCGGGACGTATTTGCGGACGTAATTACGTCCGTATATACGCCCCGAAATAAGCCGTGTGAACATAGCCTTAGATATGAAGGAAGAATATGGGTATGTTTACACAACGTTTTTCGGACCCAAAATGGATCCAAAAAATGTATCTAACAATGTGCAGTGTGATTTACATTGGTTTCAATGTAAAACATGCCTCTCCGTTCAGGCAAGTGATCGCTACTGCATGTTTACTTGCATCTTTTCAATGCATTTTTCTGATCCGTTTTAAGAACTGACATGTCAATTCTACTTGCGTTTTACGCAAGTCAAATCCCCATAGGAAACAATAGGGTGCGCTTTTGGAGCCTGAAAAACGGATCCAAAAGTGCAACATACGTTTGGGTACATTTTGGATGCGCTTTTGATACGAAAAGCGCATCCAAAAAAAGCACTGGATAAAAATTTGAAGTGTAATACACTAAATCGGCCCCTAGAGGTTTCATTTGATCTAGAACAACTGTTTGAACTTTAGTAACCTAATGACCTACGTTAGGCAGCCCACTAGGGGGAGCTACCGGCGTTTTACATGTTTCAGAGGAAGGCCAATAGAGGTCGCTACCAGCATTTTACGTGTGTTTAATCTCATAAATCACTTTTATAGAAATTATAGAAGTTTTTAATAATAAATTTATTAATGTTTTAGATATTTATTTATTATTATTCAGACATTCTATGATAAACTACCTAAAACATAAAAAAACATAAAAAAGCTTCTATAATTTCTATAAACACCCATTCTATAGTAAAAAACTACTTTTATATCATTCAATATATGTAAAAAGTGATTTATGAGATTAAACACACGTAAAATGCTGGTAGCGACCTCTATTGGCCTTCCTCTTACACTACTACTTAGCCACTTTCCACTCTAAGTGAAAAAATATGGTTACTAAAGTTCAAACAGTTCTTCTAGATCAAATGAGACCCTAGGGGCCGATTTAGTATATTACACTAAAGATTCTACCTTTTCAAACTACAACCTCTGTGGATGGTATCATTTGTGAATAGTCTCAAGTTCTTTGCCTGCATCCAAAAAGGAAGCTGTGTTTTTGGATACTTTTTTGGATGCAGTTTCTCTTCTGGTAAGAAAAAAAACAAACAGATCCAAAACGTCGTGTGAACATACCCTATAACTCCCACGTGCTGTCAGAAGCTAACCTGTACTTTTCATTTAGCTGCAGTCCCAAATTTATTTAGTAGAACTGCTGCTTCAGCATTACAATGGAATGAAAATTCACATGAACCCTATCTGAATGCAATCAAAAAACAGATACTTACCACAGATAGTCCTAAACTTATCTCTGGATCTTAACAGAGATCAAGCTTTTTATCCAAACTACTGCAGTCACTTTACCAACCTGAACTGAGTAGAGCGGCAGTTTTGAAAGTGCTTTTGTATCTGATTAGGTTATGTGGTCTGAATTCTAAGATCACAACATATTTTTTTTTTCCTTTGCTTCAGATCATTTCTCTTTATTAAGACAAAAATAGCACATATCGGAATATAATGCCTCAAAAGGCTAAAAAAAAAATACTCCAACAATGTTGAGCGTTTCCTAGAGCATAAAAAATTGCCTGCACACTGTAAATGAAATAAAATATAGATATATAAAAACAAGTGTATTCAAAGAGGAGACATGCATTACTTTGGGTTAATGCCTTGAGGTTCTAAAATACTTTTGCGGCTTTTTTTTTTTAGTACAAGCTAAAATATCTGGAGCCTTCCAAAATGAATTTGTTAATATGGAATTCCTTATATCCAGATGGAACAAATATATGCTAAATTGGGAAGCAATACAAATCTTTATGCTAAGTTACACCCAGTACTGGAATACAAGCTCTAAAAATACTATGACATAAGCATACGGTAAAACATGCTAGCTCCTTAAAGGGAATGTGTCATCAAAAAATGAGTCATTGTTTAAGTCCCATTTTTATGTTAACTACATTTTTTAGGAATTTTTGGATGTTTTTTTTTTTTCATTTTTCATATCACTTTCAATATTTTTAAATAATTCTTAAGTCTAGCAGTTTTCACTTTGGCCACTAGGCCTTGTTTGCACTGCTTTAACAGTAGTCAGAGAGATGCTTTAAAGTAGCTTCATGCACATAGGAGACTTAAAGGGGTTTTGCCAGGATGTGAGTTACTTACCTCCTTATCAGCACAAAGTAGAATATAAACAAATCATGTATGCTGCAGGGGTGAGAGGGAGGGGGTGAGCAGAGAGTGAGGAATAAGGGAGCGTCTCAAAACTTAACTGAAATAACAACATTACAACAGTGGATTCTCTAAACAGCAAGACACAGGCTCATACACTGCACTTTCTCCCCAGCCCCTTGAAGCTCATTCATTTTCCCGGTCATCAGATAACAAGTGTTTCATGCAAGCGTGGCCTGTCAACTCCTCTGGTCGTGTCTAATGCAAGCTTTCAGGTAACTAAGGGGATTGAGAAATGCTGTAGCTCTCAGAGTCTTCACTTTTTGTAATCACATATATTTAGAAAAGTGATTGAATACCCATTTTGGAGGATCCCACGTCAACATTACATGGTGGCAAAACCCCTTTAAGACTGACTCAGTCCCATTCACTTCTATAGGAGAGTTTTCTAGTCATGCTCTGTGACCTGGGAAGAAGTCAGTGTGCAGGGAGGTGAAAGGGTGAAATGTGACTATCTCCTCTTGTGATTAGTGGATCCTGTGTTATCTATTCACACTGGTGTCTCCTTTCAGTTTGACCCTCTTTGTGCTGATAATGCGCAGACAACTGAGAATCTTTCTGTACAGAACAGGAAGTGTCAGACTATTATTAGGCTTAGTGGCCAAAGAGAAAACTGCAGGACTTCAGAATAATTAAAAAAAATATTGAAAGTGATACGGGAAATGAAAAATTATATATAACCAAAATTTTATTATATTGTTTTGAACATAAAAATGTGAGTTTAACAATAAGCCATTTTTGATGACACATTCCCTTTAAAATCTATGATGGCAGAAGAAAAAAAAAGGGATATGTAAAGAAGCTGGGCTGGCTCCTAAACTACACCTGAAATATACTAAAGCATAGATCTTGTAGCTGCATTATCACAGGAAAGAGTACTCCCAAAACCTAGTAAATCAGAAGTTAGAACGGTAGCCAAAGCTGGCTAATCCTGTTTGTTTTTCCATCATAAGGGCAGTTTTGAATTATGCAAGTTCATCTATCCAGGCAAAAGAAATACTGAAGTCTTTTCTTTAAAAGGGCTACAACATTAGGATCAAATGCAAGTCTCAAAATGTTCAGAGAGTAACCTTAACCCCTTAGGGGAATTCTCGTAGTGTAGATCTATGTAAAATCCCCAGCAGGAGGTGCAGCCACAGTGGTTGTCAGTCTTGAATTACCTTCTAAGAAACGGATGATCAGCTGTCACTTTGTCATCATGGTTAATGCTCTGCTTTTAAGGCATAATCAGTTGATGACCCCACATATAGATCCTTATCACTTTTTGTTGCTGTCTTGGGCTGGAGGTGTTGGCATTTGCCACTTATTAGCAACATGGTGGAATGTGTCACTTACAGAAACACAGTACAAAAAATGCATACTGAGCGTTTTTAAAGGAAAAATATATAAGCCCTTTGGTTATTCAACATTCAGATACAGTGAGGTATACTTTAATTTCCCCCCCACACAATGGGAGTAAAAGGCTGACGTACGCCTTTGTAGGCATTGGAGGTTTCCATTAGGGAAATCACGACATATACCTCCTATGGAAGCGTAAAATGATGTGTGAACAGGGCCTAAAAATAAGTGGTTTTAAAATAGCCCCCTTGTGATCCTAATTTGTATCTGTCAATATATTTAGACTACCACTGATGTTAAGTAACATTCAAAGGGAAATGGAAAACTAAAATACATGTAAACTGGGTCATTATTATACAAATATTCAGTAAAATGCCTTTTAAAAAAATACTAATAATTACACGTGCCAGTGAGTAGTGTGCCGCAATAATCAAATGTGTAGGATACAACAAAATATACCTCTTATATCCGGTTCCCACTGGCGCAGTCATCTCTCCAGATCTGCCCTCTTCTTTCTGATTGCTGCCATAAAGTGAGGGTGGGCTCTTGGTCAAAGGACTCTTCCTTGGTGGACTCAAGCTATGCTCAAATGGGCTTTGACGAGAAGATGCCCTGAAGGAACTGCTACTCTGTAATACAGTAGGTGAGGGAGGACTGGGTTTTTGGCCCGGACTGGGCCTTGGAGAGCAGCGCCTAACCACCACAGACTGTTACAGAGCTTTTAAGCGTTGGCGTACGATCTGAAGGACTGTGTTGTGGTGCAGGGCTTTCATCATAAGCTTCCATATCTTGCCAGGTTTTACTCCCATCTTTGCCACCAGAATCTGCTGCACCAGATGCGGACTGTTCTTTGGAGTCATCATCTGTTGCCTGAGCGGACGACCTCTGATCTTTCGAATGACTCTTCTTATCCTTTTTTGACTTCCGTTTAGTCTCCACTCTACTGTGATTGGAGGAAGATCTAGAAGAGGACGACCTTCGAGAGCGATCAGATGAGGACTTGTCGGAATTTCTTGAATGGCTCCTAGATCGCGGAGAGATGGATCTCCTTTTTGGAGAGCGTGACCGCGATCGAGCCCTGCGAGGACTATATGGTTGGCGATTGTAATTTTGCCAGTTGGGGCGGTAGTTTACATATCCGCCACGATTATGTTGACCTCGTGGATAAAAGCCTCTTCCGCGACCCCGGAAATAGTACGGTCTCCGATAACCTCTATTGTGGCCACGAAAATCACGATTTTGGTACACTCTTGGATGGTTCCTGTCTCTATTATATCCTGGTGAGTAAGACCTTGAGCGTGATCGAGAGCTAGAGAGGGGAAAGAAAAGAAAGAAAAGCATATCAATTGTAACAGGAACCCTTGTTAATTTGTACCTTTTTACATACATACAACATGTGTTCAGAACTTTTTTGTAGCCTTTTGTCTCATTTACAATGGTGTTTTTCTGCTAACATAAAAAGCTGTATCACATTACATCTGCTGTTCTGGACATCATCATATCCTTTTCTGTAAACAACGCAAAAAACATATGCAAATGTGAGACAATATCATCCAGGCTTTTACAGCTGAAAACACTTCATAGCACACATTTGTTTTCTCACAAAATCATTTCTATGCTGCTCCAAATAGGGACTTTTAGCTTTCATTTCATATTTAATTTTCTGATTTTAGATTTTGTGAAAGCTGAATATGCACTGCAATTTTTAAAGCTGTACAATTTTGTACAAAGTAATCAGAACAGACTACCATCATCATGCCAAATCCCACAATACCCAAGTGACTGAACTCATCATATGTAAAACAACTTGTTCCAAGCCTTAGCAATCCATGAATTTTCCCCACAGCTGAAACACATGAATAATGTATTTCATATGTACAAATGCTATGTTTTCTGGATTTGTGCTGGAAGAGTACCCCAATGATGTAGTAGGCATCAGCTATAAGGAAGGTAAAAGGAGATTATTGCCATCTATACTTGCAATGTGACTAAGAAGTGGGAGGTGAAATATACTTGTACAGTTACAATTGTATAGCCACTTCCCATTCTTTTCATTTGGTTTTTGCCTTTCAACATTACAAATGACATGTAAAGTAAAGTTACACAGGCCAGGGTTGGAAAAACACAGATGCCAGCTTGCTATCAGGACTGCAAAATCCATACTGGCAACTAGTTCAGTATTGTAGGTCTTATTCTATACAATGAAAAACAAGAAGCATGCAGAGGCAACTAGTCATAACGATGGTGCAGATCCCAGAATCACTGCCCCACACTGAAGTGTCATATCAAAATGTTTATTGCAGCCTCAGTGCTTTTATACTCCAGGGCCATATTTAGGCCAAGTCAGCATTCAGGTATTATGTATTACTGGTGCGGCTCATGTAAAGACAGACTTAGGGGTCAAAGCACACAGGTCAGTAGGGTAATGCATTGCCAAAACAGTGTAGCAAAAAACAGGTGGTTTGTTCTAATAGCTCTGCAGAATCGCAGTAATTTGCGGTAAAGCATGCATAGTTCTGTCACACAGCGGTCCATCAGCGTTTAAATACACCTTGAGGTAGTGGCACACATTTTGCTAGTATATATTACAAGGAAGCCGATACAAGGCTTTGCTGGATCAGTTTGCTGGTCTGACTCTTTTAGTTCTGTAAAGTGTTATTTATAATGTAAGTAATATTTTATAGACTCGTAAAATAGTTTACACCTTCAAGTACTTCTGATTTTACTGCTGTGTTCCAAGTGCTGCATCCTAACTAACTACACATACAGTTTAGATTACGGGCAACCAACTCAAATGACAAAGATGGGTTCACAAGAGCTGTTTTAACCTCAGTCTTCAATTCTTTTTTAAAATATTGTTTTATTTATTTAATATTACACACAAAGTTTACTACACAAAAAACTTTACATATATTCAAATGTATTCTTGATATAATATATACATACATATTAGCTGTGTTGTGTGTGTGTAGTGTGTATTATAAAATATAAAAAAAGGGACTATATGCCCTATCAAAAATTTTAAACTTTAATTATTGAAGAAAAATACAAAAATGTAAATGTTTAAAGCAACAAGAGACAACAAAGCCTAACCGGTATCCTTACAGGCGAGGAGTAATTAACCATATAAGATATATAAGATGTATAAGATGTATATAATTCACGATCATCAGTACAATGTAGTAAGCATCATTGTAAACATAAATGAGAGGAACAAAAAATAAAGTAATTAGTAAATATTATCCATGATGGAAATCTTCACACATGACAGGACCTGATGCACATTTCGTAGTTGCGAAATGGAAGCAACTGCAAAATGGAGGCTACCATCATGGGCGATATATTTACAAACTACTTTACCTATTTTTGTTCCGCTCATCTATGTTTATATAGGTTAATATGAGTGTGAATTGTATATTTCATATATATTGTCAATTACTCCTCTCACCTGCAAGGATACCGGTTACGTTTTGTTACTGTCTGTTGTTGTTTTAAACATTAGCAAATTTTTTTATTTTTTCCTCTTTCTTTCCTCTGGTTATTTCTGTGTATTTAGGAGCGATATCTCCCCCCCCCCCCCCCCCCCTCTCCCCTTTTTTTTTTTTTTTTTTTTTTTATATTTACTATTTTTTGGAGGCATAATGTATCTGTACAGAAGCACCTGACCAATGAATGCTTCTAAAGCGCCTTTGACACTGAGACAGACACACACACACACACACCACAACAAACCACACACACACACACCTACCTCTCTATGCCAAGAATCTATACCAAAAACACACAAAGGTGCAGTGAGCTAAATGTGAATGCAGTTTTGCAAAATTCTGAAGTCAAAACCATCACCAATACTCAGGAAGCAGGCCTATACGCTACCAAAATCTCTATGGTAGAATGGTATCTAAATTGGTATTCTCTAAGCAAGGATTTTTCTAGTCCTGGGATAAGGATGGTCACCATAATAACAGCCACCACAAGCTCAGAAATGAGCATAAAACAAAATAATCTTTGTGGGCAATTAACAGAAAAATAGAATTTTGCATTCTTCGCTGCACAAAAAATACACATCATTTTTTTTTGTCTGTTAAATATCAGTTGCTAATTTTCACCTAAGAGTAACGTTTCCTTTATCTAAAGTACCTTATATTTACAAAGTATCCAGGCGCCAACCCACATCTGAATTATGCGGTTTAAAACACAAATTCTGAAATGCTTGACAAATCTAAAGCATTCCAAGTGTAAACGTTTTCATTAAGTGTAACTTTAGTCTATTGATTTCAGTTGCCTCGTTCTAGTGCAAAATATATGAAACAGTCTACAACTGCTAAAATTATGGCCTTCGGATTTTCACACAGAAAAAAATAAAGTTTATTTCCAGGACTTTCCATGCGAGGAGGGCTGAAACAGACATGCCAAAATGATCTAGTAAAACCGGGGGCCAATGGGAAAAATGTAAAAGAAAAATAGTGGGAACTGCCAACAAGCTAGCCAAATGGTTTTAAAAAGGAAACGGCTTCAATGGGCAGAATGATCACTAAGGCAGAAACCCCCCAAACTAAATAAAAAAATCACTGCCGTACGGTCAATAAGACCCATTTACCAAGTATAACCATAAATGCCACGTGGATTATTATAGTGCTTTTACACAGGGCTAAAGGGCTGACATTTCGTAAAAGAATATAAGAACTTGAAACTATATATACAAACTGCCTGGGAAGAGGGCCAGAAAATGCAGCGTTGACTAACATTTCTGTGTATAAATCCAGAGCAAGTAAAATCCAAGTGAATTGTCAAATGTAGATCAATTGTTGGATCTAGGAAGACTGAACACACAATACATTATATTATATAAAATTAATATATATATATAATACAAACCACACTAACAATAATACAACACAAACACACACACACACATATACATATATGTATATACACATACACAGTCGCTGAATGTTGTGCAATTTTTACATACTGCAGAATTAGATCATTTAAATTATAAACCAGAGAAACAAATAGGGAGCAATTAAGTGAACGACTGTAAAAATGAACATACACTCTCGCCCATACAAAACAAAACAACAAATTCTCCAAGCTGTGGATTACAAATGCCCCCATTACCGCTGGGTGCACGTAATCGGAAGCCCCAGATTAAAAGGCATTAGATCAAGTCCCAATTCTTCTTACCTCTTCTTGGATTTCATTGGATTTTAGTTCGAGTTACCATCAGAGTAAGATCATGTGCTGGGGAGATGAGCTGCTACGGAGATCTAAGCTAAATCTACCAGCTTCAGCACAGATTGTTGAAAAGACCCCCTGGGGAGCATCGCTTGTCTCTCAGTGCCCAGGAGAATAAATGAGGTTTCTGCTCTTAACAGCTGAAGTTGGAGCACTGACGAAAGTGCAGCTCTACTCACAGAAAAGAGGAAAGAATGTCAGCAGCTTCCTGAGCCAAGATGATGTTTTAGCAGCTATGGGCAAAGAAAGAGCAGAAAGTTTCACAGAATGACTAACGCATGTCACACAATACACAGATTTGAGGAGGAGTTAACTTGCCTAGAAACTCAAGCACCAAGTTCAGATACCACATGGGACACACACTATCAATTTAAACCACTTGACTTAAATGGCAGATTCAAGGGAGCTGAGCCTCCGCCTGGAAGATTCAATTAAAAGCACACGTGGCCCGCAGGGATCCTGCATGTGTCCCTTGCGTACCTTGTGAACATTAACCTCTAATATGTTAGAACAGAGTCGAGAGCATCTTGCCAACATAGATCCAGCTTCCACAATGTGTGACCGCTGATAATTACTAAATGCAGGCAATAATGTCAATTACATTGAGGGGCTACTTTCGACCCAAGACTCACATTGGACCTCATTTATGAAAAATGGTCTAGCTGACTTTTTTTGCCCATAGCAACCAATCAGAACTCAGCTTTCAGTTTTCACAGCAGTGCAGGTAAGGGTATGTTCACACGGCGTAATGGCAGCGCTTATTTTGCCGCGTATTTGTGCTCTAATACGGGCGAGATGCGCGCCACAATTACAGTAATCCTTAGAACTATGGATTACGCCTAATCTCCCCGCTTGTACAATACGATCGTATTGCACGCGGGGGGGAGATAAGTGACATGTCACTTATTCGCAGCACATTCACGCCGCGAGTAATGAATGTCTATAGGGCCAGCGGGCTGCCAGCACCCCTGCACCTCGGGAGCATGCACTGTTCAGCGCAAGTTCCCGAAGCACACGATGTACTGCGGCGTGTACTATACAGTACATCGTGTGAGCACACCCTAAAGAAAGCTGAACTCTGATTGTCTTTGTTGCCCATAGCAACCAATCAGAACTCAGCTTTCACAGCAGTGTATGAAAAGAAAGCTGATCTCTGATTGGTTGCTATGGGCAACAAAGATTCTTACTGCTAGACAGTTTTCATACATAAGACCCATGGCTTTTTTTGTGAACACACAAAAAACATACGCGTTTTTCAATTAACCCGAGTTCCAAATTTCAGCTAAATTATAAGATCTCCCCTACCAATATAGATAAGGTCATACAATAGAAACCTCATCAGTAGTGTCAACATTTTATAAGTACCAATAGAGAGAACAGCAAAGCTACCATAAGATACATTTTATTGATACTTACTTGATATCTTCTCCCTCAGGAGAAGTGCATAGTGAAACACGCATTGGAGTGGCCGTCTTACACTTTTCAATATTACATCTTATCCTCAAGTCTAGTTTCAAACATATGGATGTATATAATTATTATAGGTGTATTAGGTCATTGTGTTACCTTGACCATATACAGGGACCCCTCAAATTAGAATGGCCTCAGAATACAATATATTCACCATACAATGGTCAATGTATGTTGAAACCACACTCCACATACAATGTCCCAGACACTGATCCAACCAATTACCAAGAACATTTTACTTGCAAACTATCTGTATTAGTGAAGTGCATGTAGCGATTGGTGATCTAGTAGCGTCTCTCTACAGTATAGTGAGGTACTACATGTCCTGTACGGCCCTTTACATGAACTAGGATGAGCGGCTCCTTTGTGCACCAGGTAGGGACACATTTCTTCTGGTACATGGTATATAAAGTACATGACCCAAAATAAGCTTTTGTCCTCAAAAGGAAAAGTGATTTCCAGCAGCTCTGACTGTTACACAAAGGTCTTGCTTAATCTGTATTAGCTCCTCATTCTTAATTGTGGGTGATATAAGCTGAAACCCAGCATGGTGTAACTGTATAAATTGCGTTACCCTTTGTATCGCCTTATCTGTATGCAATTTTCATCGGTATTGTTGCATTTGTGCATTTCTCCCTGTGTGTTGTACTGTGGCTTTTTGCATGCTGGTATGAACTAGTACATAGAGCATTTGCTCATTAATTACCGGCACCTGTTGTATCTTTTCCCATGTAGCAAAAGAGCCAGAGACGCCTGCTAATGGGATTCAGTAGATCTTCCAGCCATTGAGCTGTAAGTGTGGCTTTGTAGTTTTTTTGATATTTTTTATCTGCCCAACAGTGATGGGGAGCAAAGTGTGTCTGTGTTTTGTGTTGGACACCCAGAAAGTGCTGGGCAGCCCGCCTAATCTAATAGTATGGCCGTCACTAATAGGTTGTAAGCCAGCATGGTACACCACACATATCTGTATTTATGGCACCCTTCTGTATCACCTTATTTATAGGCAATTGTAGTACCAGCAATCACCCACCTCATGCATTGAGGATATGCGAGTGGTTGTTTTATTGGTATTTTTGCATTTGTACAATCTCCCCATGCATTATACTGTGGCTTTTCTGCATGCTGGTGTGAACAAGTATTATGTTAATGTGCAGTTTTTTTAAATCATCTAATTGTCCCCCTAGCAGTGGGGTGTGTGAGCTGCTGCTCAGCAATTACCTGCACCTGTTAATTTTTCCCAGGTAGCATTCTTGAAAAGACATGATTTTACTGCATGCTTCATTAATGTAGTTGCAAAACGCAACAAAAAGTGCAATATTTGAACCCAGCCTCAACAAAAAATAGAAAAAAGTAATTAAAGAGAACCGGTCACAAAACGTCGTCTTAATCTCCAAAATTTTAGAGCAGAAGTGCTGCCCCTTAGTGTTAAATTAGCTCTCTTTGAAGAGCAAAGAAAGAGGTGTGCAGATTCATTACTGCTTTTGAACCTTCAATTTAGTATTGTTGGGGGGTCTCCATACTCAGAACCCTCTACCCCTCTCTTCTCCAATCAATCATATCTTCCAATATGTCATGAGGTAGGTGCTGAATGTGGTTCTTTTTTTGCTTTATACTTTCTAACATATGACGTTATTTGACTTTTTTTTTTTAAATATATTTTCTTGGAAAATCCATTTGTGAAGCTTTCAAATCAAACAGTTTACCACTGAGAATATTTATTTTTCACACAAGCAAATTACATTATAAAGCAGGTTCTGCTAGTACGGATGTCCTAGCTTACAATATATATAGTGGAACAGTTAGAAAACTAGTTCAAAGAAAAATGAAAGTACTGGCTACAGCAACCAGTTACAAGATTATTCCCCTTTTTCTAAAATAGCTTGCAAAATAATAGCAGCACACTGACTATGAGTGAAGGTGTTGTCCTAAGCAACCAATTAGGTCAACTTAAATAAACTGGCATACGCACTTTGCACAATTTATCATGTGTTTTAGACACTTTTTGCACCTTGCTAAAAATGGATTTCCTCAAAATAAAAGGGCATGTGCTCAGTGGAAAGTTAAAGCAAAAGTAGTTTAGGCCGACCAATAGTTCGGACAATAGGGTCTAAAGGTGCACCAAATTTATCAAACAAACAATATAAGCCACTCTGATAAATCAGGCGCATTCTTAAAATTAGTATTAGACAATTTTAGTAAATTTAGGTTTTGTTTTTTAATTAGATATTTGAAAGTAGACGGGGCATATATAGCAATAAAAGGCAGAATAAGTAAACAAAAAATGAGAAATTTATCAATTTTTGTCAACTTTTGCCAAAAATGAAAGGAAATCATTGCACGTTTCAAAATTGAACAACATTTTTGTTTTTCTACTCTTCATTGACCAAAAGTTGAAAAAAAACAAACCTAGGCTTAATAGCAGGGGCAAGACGAGACCATAGCACCCATAATGTCCCTGAAGCTACGATGCCAAGGTAGGCCCGTGCAGCATTTAAATGACCAACATGGCCACTAAAAAGTTTGTAGCAGAGGTTAATTCACCACACAAACTGTGTGCAGCTGAAGTTTTATGAAACTGCACTGTGGTCACAAATCAGACATGAAGCACCTGCCATGTGTGCAGACATTTAGAAAAATTTATAGATACTAAAACCAGAAAATAAAACTAACATAAGGGTATGTTCACATAAGGTATTGCAGCGCGCTCCTGTGCACACCGCAAAGTGCCTGCTCTGGCCAGCGCATACCTTCAACAGCCCTGCCTAATTTTAGTTTCATTTTCCCCCGCCTGTAATCGCCCGAAAGAAGTGACATGTCAACTTTTTAAGGGTTCGTACGGAATACACAGGTTTAACATGGCACTCAATGAGGGTTATGATTTTACCGTATTTGTGGGGCGTACTTCAGGTGCACTGCAGCGCAATTACATGCCAAAATACTGCCCACAAATACACCATGTGAATATACCCTAAAGCTGTAGATAGTTATAGATTTAATTTCCTGACTGACTTAGCAAAAAATCTGGCACATTTCTGAAGAGACCTGCACTTTTTCCGAAATTTGGCCAACCAGTCCTTATACATCTCAGACTTTGTTCAGAATCTCTATCGCAAGTTATGTTGGAAATCATAGAAAAAAAATAAATAGTGGAGCCATTTGCAGTAAAAAAAAAAATTTTTTATGAAAGCGACGGACACTGCCCCAAAAACCCAACAAGCGTTGGGCACTTTTTACTGAAAAACGGGACCAGTTCCATCTCTGCAACAGAGTTTACGACTATAACCTGGCCATGCCAAGTTTAAACGCAAAATAACTTACCAAGTCAAAGCTTTTCTTATTAAAATGGAGTATTGCAGGAGTTTAATGAAAGCCCTGCACCTTACATTAAAAAACATGCCACTATAAGCTTACTCTTTCCTTCTATGCCATTCTTTTTTTATGCATGCACAGAGGAAAAGGTGGTTCGACATAACCGTAGGTGACCACCATCTATTTTCATCTCGATAAGGGCTTGACTACACAGCGTTTTTGGATCTTTGTTGGAACTGAAAATTGCATACATTTTTTTTTAAAAAAAAATACCGGTGATCGGGTCCTAAACAGATCAAACACATATCCAACACACAGCTGTGTGTTTGGATGCGTGTTGGATGCAGCAGGATCGCAGCCTATGGTTGATAATAGGGCTCCTGCTGCGTCTTTCGGACCAAGAATTGACATCTATTCTTAGAACGGATCTGAAAGACTCAGTGAGACGCGCATCGGTGATCACTCGTCTGAACGCCGATGTGTGTTTCATGGGGCCCGACAGACAAATCCAAACATGCATCTAAAAGCGTATGTTCACACGGACCCAACATGCTGTGTGAACATAGGCTAAGGCTAACTCCGAACACGGTGTATGCACGTCCTGCGCAGGGAAGACTGGAAAACCATCAACTCCTCTCCACGCACAGAGCTAGTAAGAGAACGGATATTGAAGAAAGAGCAATCTAAACCAACATTTATGTAATAGTACCATATTACGCAAAAGAAAGCGAGAAAACATAGTGCACTGCTAAAAATCTAGCTTTAAACAAAACCCTACATTTTTTAAGGAAAATGTATTCTGCATAAGAAAACCGTAACAAAAATCACGATGTTTTGACTTGTCACAGGTAGTCCTCAAACAGAATAAAGCATCTTTTATTAAGCTCAATCATGGATAACAGGAGCTTCACTATCAGAAACAAATAAACTTTAAATCTAAGGGCTAGTTCACACGGCTTATTGCCGACGTAACAAGGGGGACGGATTTCGCCGCGCAATTACGCCGGCTGGGCAGCCGTCCAGCGGGGGGGGCGGGGCAGGGGCGGGCCCGGGTAACGTGTAAATTTAATTTCGTGTCACTTTTCCCCGCTCCCGTATTGTGCGGAGGGAG
>JAODAL010010631.1:0-104123 GCA_025379985.1 Phyllomedusa bahiana | reverse complement strand
GGCTAGTCGGAGACTAAGGAATCATGGAAGTGAAACGCTAAGTGTAACTCCATAGTGTATATCGACATTTCTCACTCTCTCTACCTACTTTGTAATTAGAATGGGCATTTGACATTCAGGACTCTGGGAAAGATGGGTGATTTTTTTTTTCTCTGTCTCTCACACACAGTGATATATCCTGCAGATTATTACCCCTCTGACCTCTACAGATCTGCACAACAAAACTATATACTTTATCTGTTTGTGTTTACATGGGACTGCACATGATCTCTCTCTCTGCTGCAGGATCTCTTATCGCTGTCAGTGACAAACCTTTCCCTGCACGCATACGTCGCACCTACCACTGCTCGCTGTCAGTGACAAACCTCGACCCGCACGCATACGTCGCACCTACCACTGCTCACTGTCAGTGACAAACCTCGACCCGCACGCATACTTCGCACCTACCACTGCTCTCTCTCTCTCTGTGGACGGGTCGGGGTGTCTCTCTCTCATCCGCCCCCATTGTTTGCCGCGACTAGGGTAGCAAAACCGACCTGACAGGTTCTCTTTAATCACAAATAGCGGAGGTCTGATAATCGATTCCCCCGCTGAGTTACACTGAGCTGGAAATGGTGAACAAAACATGAACATGGCCCACCACCTCCAAGAAATCACAGTGCTGCTTAAATAACCAACCGCTGATTATGCTATTTATAAGGATGAACCCGTTTGCTCTTATACCAGGTGACAAACTCACATTTAAACCCTGGGTGAACATGGTCTTGTTGCAGACAGGAGCCACAGTCGTGATCATCACCATGCTTATGAGACGTGGAAGCGGGACAAACTCTTTGGTCTTAAAAGCCACCGATACTGGAGGCTGTGCCTCATAAATCTGAAACAGACAAGCATCACAATCGTTAAACTGCAAAGAATCCCTGGGAAATGCGAGTCCTTTAAGTGGGTTGATAATAAATATAATGAAGCATCTTCTTAGGATCTGTTAACATCTGCAATGTGGTTTCTAGAAGTCACAGTGCAGTACTGGAACCACTGTATGACAAATACCACCTGCACCCCAAGGGCCCTTATAATGGTCTGCATTCAGCACTATGGAGTACGTGACAACACCGGGAAAGAGAAAAAATATTTTTGGTGCCTAGAAATTTTGACCTTATTCTTTGTATTTGAGAGATGCCGAGTCTGAAAATCCCACACATTTTGTTCTAGCAGCTCTGGTTTTGAGATTTGTTGATTACTGGATTCTACATTGTGATTAGTTTATGGATAGAATTTAATTTGCTTGGCACATTGGTTTTTTTGCATGTGTTCTTTAAATATTCTAAAATTTATGTTTCTTCTGTTTTACCCGAACTTCCAATATTTCTTTAGTACAATATTGAGTGACCACTACTTTCAGTAGCATACACTTGGTAAGGTCACAATGCCAGATCTCCAAAACTAGAGCCGATTTTCAGAATAAGTGCATCAAACATACTCAAAAATGGTTCAAACTTTTAATGCACCAAAATGAGTGTTCGCCAGCGCGATAGAGATACAGGGAGTCCAATGCAAACATAAGTAGCGCCATCATTAGAATGGTTTGGGACAATTGGTTGCATATGGCTTCCAATTGAAACCACTAAAAGGGTGTTCCGACATGAACAAATGTTTGTTAGCCCATCAGAGCATGGATAGAAGGAAAGAAGAAAACTTGCCTTGTAAACCTTGACGTTCCATCGTGGTAGCTGTCCCAGTTATCCCAGCAAATAAGTTCCCTCTTCATTTTTCATGTGACTACCACAGCTGCTGGATGTACTGCCCATGACCTCTGTGGCCTGAGACTGGCTGCAGCGGTCACGTGAAGAATGAACAAAGAAGTCATGTGTCAAGATCACCAGGGCGGCCGCAGCGATGGAACACGAGAGTTTACAAGGCAAGTTTTCTTCTATTTTATATATTGCTCCAACGGACTAAAGTGCATTCACTAGTGTCAGAACACCCCTTTAAAGGGGTTTTGCCACGATGTAATGTTGACGTGGGATCCTCCAAAATGGGTATTTAATCACTTCTCTAAATATATGTGATTACAAAAAGTGAAGCCTGCGAGAGCTACAGCATTGCTCAGTCCCCCTTATTTACCTGAAAGTTTACATTAGACACGACCAGACAGGGAAAATGAAGGAGCTTGCAGGGGGCTGGGGAGAAATGTGCAGTGCATGAGTCTGTCTGCTGTATAGAGAATCCACTGTTGTAATGTTATTATTTGAGTAAACTTTTGAGACGCTCGCTTCTTCCTCACTCTCTGCTCACCCCCTCCCTCTCAGCCCTGCAGCTTTCATGACTCAGCGTGATTTGTTTATATTCTCCCCTGAGCCGATAAGGAGGTAAGGAACTCACTTCATGGCAAAACCTCTTTAAGAGCTTTCCACCCAGCTTTCTTGGTCGTTGGGAGTGCAAATTCAGCCTATTTATTTTAAAAGAGGTGGGGACACCTAGTTATGTATCACTATGCAGCAGATTTAGAGGATATCTGGTTCTGACCTTTTTAAGTAGCTTGATGTTTAACAGCCAAGTTGACTTGATTCGAGGAATAAAGGAGAACTGAATTTCCTTAAAGTATCGACCTAGCAAGTCCGGGCAAACTTTTAGTATGTTCACCACCAGTGTGCCCACCAGTTCATCTTCAGTGGCCGTCTTCAGTCCAACAAGGAAAGGCAAAAGGCCCAAGTTACCAGCCCTAGTCACAAAGAACAATATAAGTATCATTAGAAAAAAGTGAGATCAATAGACAGAGAGTGAAAACATATACAATAAACGGATGTGCGAGTAATACCATGGACTATTACCCACCCCTAATATTCATTGAACTTATAAAAAAGAGAGATATATAAAAAAAAATATATATATATATATATATCTATATAATATATATCTCTCTATATAATATATATCTCTCTATATATATATTATATATATCTCTATATATATATATATCTCTCTATATATATCTCTATCTATCTCCCTGAGATTTATCCGAGTGAAAGATGACGAATTAAAAAAAAAAATGGAAGTAACAAAGAAAATGGTCTTACAAAGTCTTTTCTAAAAATGAAATAAGCAATATAATTGGTTGCTATAGGTTTTGCTTTGAAAACTTTTCCTAAAGCCCCCACTATGTGTTTTCCAATGCAAACTATCACAACTAAATCAGTAACACAACAAAATCCAAAAAAAGTCACCTTGCAGCAGTGCCAAGACTGGGGTCATAGAAATTAATACCGTGCTTCAAGGAGCAGCAAAGAGCCATGAGGAAGTTGTGGACCAGCTCCCTTATCATTAGTTTTCCGGCTTCTTTTGGATCTTTTGTACCCTAAAAGGAGAGTGACTTGTTAATATTAAAGGGGTACTCTCACCACACTAATTAACGCAAAACATGTAAGCAAAGCTTAATAATGACTATCACCAAATACATTGCTGTTCTGATTTTGCTTCCTTTCAAAGTAAGAGCAGTTATTATCTCCTGCTCGGGTACACAATCTTCCTTAGATTACCGACCATCTCTGTCTACAGCCCTGGCCAGGATAGTGAAGTCATCTTCCTGTTGTGTCTTATCAGCAGCACAGGAGTTTGTTTAGGTTTCTCACTGAAACTTTAACCGTGTAGAGCTCTATATCCTTATGACCTGCTTAGACCCCTCCATCATCAATGTCCCTCTAACAGGCTAAGCTAGGAATAGCAGTCAGTGCTCTATACAACATTTTAAAGGGTTGCAGTTATTCCTTTTAGAAGGCTGTAAAGATAATAAGCTTATGACAAAGGGGAACATTTATTAAAGGGGTTGTCTCACTACACTGATTCATCTCACCTCAGTCCCGTTTTCTTGGTTTAATTTTGCATTCAGAGGCGTGTTTACTGGCTTCTACTAGGCTGCAGTAGAAGCCAGGTCTGTAGCTAGAGCAGCCAGTGCTGGCAGCCTGTCAGGAGAGATCAAACAGGTCTGTAGCTATGGCGACCTGAGGAGCTGATGCAGCCCATACAAGAGGAGATATCTCAGAATAGGTAGGACACTGTTAATGGACACACATTGCAAAGTGACTTGTTTTTGCAAGATCTTTAACATGAAAAGCAATAATTGTAGTGAGACAACCCCTTTAAGGCTTGCGTTAGATACACCTGTCTTACTGAAGAGTACACAGCAGTAAGACACCTGGACCATAACTAATGGCAGCGGAGGCAGAAAGCTGAAATGCTAAACCGGCAATTTCTGCATTTACTTTTCAATGTCAATCCAAAGTGGTTCTAATCCCTTAAAATACCTTGACATCCTTCGTGCTCACATCGACAATGCCATTCCAGCGGTAAAGGGAGGCAATGTGATTTAAAACCATGGGCGTAAAGAAGCGCACTTTCTGAGTCTTGGTGATTGCTTTATTGTGAATAACCTAAAGGACAGAAACATAAAAGTGGTCTCAGAACAAAGAAGAAATGTATGCAGAATATATATACACACAAACATATATATATATATTAGATAGATAGATAGAAGACCACAGCAGCTATAACACCTATAAACTGCTGATCAGTGGTGGCTGGAACTGCACAGTAGACACTTTGATCCTAAGGGCATGTTCACACGATGTACTGTGGCGCCGCAGTACATCGTGTCTTTTGGGGGTTCGCGCTAATACGTGCGGAGGGGGGGGCAGCAGCCCGCCAGTCACATTGACATTCATTACTCACGGCGCATATTCGCAGTAAGTGACATGTCACTTGTCAGAATAAGGTCACCGCCAGTACAGTTTAGCTTGAAAACCCTTTAATAAAGCTGCCGTTACAGCTCCCACCCATATTTTCCAGGGCAATTGTACAAGCAGAAAATCTGTTACAAGCCAACATGGATACTTGTGATGTAAGACAGGTCACACAATTCCAAAGCTGCACCCCACTACTTCCAATGCAATGGGGCACATTTCCTAATACTGACTTAGTCTAAAAAGTGCATGATACACCTGGGATGTGTTTAAACACTTCTAACTTTATACCACTTATTGGTTGGCTTAGCTTGTGCCAAAAACTGTGGCAATATTATGGCAAATATAAAGCCATGTCCCCTTCATCACAAGTGTCTAAAACACATAAATGTGGTGTAAATCAGTATACAGGCATAACTGCCAGAGTAAATGTATCTCAATACGTCATAATAAGTGGCCCAGAATTGTGATGTTCAGCTGAGACAATATTTTTTCAGTGTTTACCCCATAACATTGCCATAAATACTGATATAACTAACCCCATATATTTTTGGAAAATTATACTCATGTTTCATTACCACACTGCAATCACCTTGGTTTGCAGCAGAGAAAGCAGAAGGTTTATAGTTGATATTCTGTCTTCCTTTATTCCAGTGTTGAATATCTCTCCAATAAAACCTATATTTAAAAAAAAAAAGCATAAATATAAGAAAAAGCATAAAAAATAAGATCTATTGCATCAGGAATGTAGGCACGACTTCTCTGACATCTTCTGTAATGCACATGGTACCATCTAGAGGACTTTGTAATGTGCTACACTAAGAGCTTGTTCACACGGTGTTTTTGGATCCAATTTTGAATCCGTGTTGGATCCAAAAATCGCATCGGCAATCGGATCCAAAACGCATCCAACACTCAGCTGCATGTGTTGGATGCAGCAGGATTGCACCCTATACTTTATTATAGGGCTCCTGCTGCGTCTTTCAAATCAAGAATTGACATGTCAATTCTTGGAGCGGATCCAAAAGATGCAGAGAGACACGGATTGGCGATCACTCGTGTGAACGTGGATGCGTGTTTTATATTAAAAGCAATGTAAATCACACTGCTATTTGTTAGATGCGTGTTTGGGTGTCTTTAGGGTCCGACAGATGGATCCAAACACGCATCTAAAAGCGCAAGTTCACACAGACTCAACACGTGGTGAACATACCCTAAGAGTGACCTCAGAAAGGCTACATAACGACCTACGTCGTGCGACTGAACACTAGAAGATACAAAAACTGGCGCACACTGGAAGGATTTAGTTTCATACAAAAAAATACACAATTTTATTGGGTCAAAAAAATACAAATATAAGCATAAAAACAATTTGATACTGCCACCCACCTGAAAGGGGCTAGACAGAAATAGACATGAACCCTCCAAGAATCAATGGAGGAGGTCTATGAAGAGTCCACCCACCCAATGACCAACTTTAAAGGGGTTGTCTCACTACATTGATTTATCTAACCCCAGTCCTGTTTTCTTGGTTTTCATTTTGAATTCAGGGGCGTGTTTACTGGCTTCCACTAGGCTGCAGTAGAAGCCAGGTCTGTAGCTATAGCAACCAGTGCTGAGCCTATCAGGAGAGATCACACAGGTCTGTAGCTGTAGCGACCTGAGGAGCTGATGCAGCCCATACAAGAGGGGATATCTAGGAATAGGTAGGACACTGTTAATGGACACATATTGCAAAGTGACTTGTTTTTGCAAGATCTTTAACATAAAAAGCAATCCTTGTAGTGAGACGACCCCTTTAAGGGTAAATATAACAAAATATACAATTATATAAAGCTATACTACAGCACCGGACGCATTCATAAAAATAAAAAAATAAAAAAAATGTACAAAAAGTGTACGGAATATCTCCCCTCCCCCTGCACCCCCAAAAAAAAAAAAAAAAGCCAAAAATACAAGCAAGTTTCCCAAAATACAATACTAAATAGCGGGGAAAAACAAGTATCACAGGTGCAGTGAGGAGAATAACCCTAGGCCTGTGAGGGTGGCTGTATTTAATTGTTTTTATGCTTTTAACTTTTTGACCCAATAAAATTGTGTATTTTTTGTATAAAAAATGTGCCCCAGTTGTTGTACCTTTTAGTGTTCATCCGTGCATTCGGCAGCGTCCTTTAGTTTATCATATAGTGGTCTTTTCCTGCTAGTATTATGTTGCATGCCTACACAACCTAAAATCTGCGCACAGCAGTTTTGTATTCACCTGCAGGATTTCATACCTTTCAGCTCCAGAACATGAATAATTGTGTTGTTGTCTCCAGAAATGAGGAAGGAAAGTGCAAACTGGATATAAGCCATTCGGACATCCGGCCTACCCTGTGATGAAAGCAAATGGACAGTGACTCAAGAATTGTTCGTGGGGATATTCATAGTTTTTTTTTTTTTTTACGGTTCAGGCTTGGTTAAGCCACCAAAATTCATCACTTTTTTAATATATCTTTATATGGATATAGGGCTCCACGTCTCTTGCTTAGTAAACAGAATGAACTGCTATCAACATATCTGATGTAGAAAAAGGGATTTTTACATAAGTTAGTGGTTACCTTGAATTAAAAAGACGCAATAGATTCCAGGCTCCAATTTTCATTCATTTGCAGATATGTCGCTTACAACCTGCTCCTAGCTTCACACTTCCCTAACGTGGAGGTGTCCCTTCCAGTAATACATGACGGATTTGCGTGTCCAGGATGCTGCTGCCTTCACTAGCTTTCATGTATAAACCCGGATGATTAATACCTGCTGCCCTTCTTACACAACCCTTGTGATCTCCTGATCTGACACTGATGCTGAGGAGTTTTTGATTTTCCCCCTCCCTCCCCAGCAGATTTTTAATAATATTTTTTCCTTTCTCACTATACCAATGCTACCTGTGTTTATAATCATCCCTGCTCCTTCTGAAGATGACAATATTATTTTCAACTCTCTGATGCTACCTACATGATCTCTCATGCTGAAAACTCGGAGTGCTATCCACCGCTGAGCAGATAGCAGACTGGAGCAGTGCGCTGTCCGATCTACCACATAAACAGCAACGCAACCAGCTATGTAGAGAAGTTACACAGGATTTACAACGGAAAAAATGCTGGGACATTTTTCACTAAAAGTAGATTAAAAAGTTGCTTGATTTTGCCTTTAGGAAGCAAATAAACAAATAAACTCTTAGGGCGACATGTATGAACGGGGCTGCGTCAGGAGTCTGGCGTCTCTTCAGCCCGAAAACTGGGGCAGCCCTGTTCACTCTATTTGTAAACAGGCGCACTCTAATATCAGGCGCCCGGGACACTTTGTAATGCGCTTGATTTCGGGGGCGTGCTGGAGGCATGTCGCACTACAACCGTACGAAGCTACACATTTATAGCTTCAGTACGGCGAATCCAGGCGCATTACTGCTGGAACAGTTAGAGCACTTTAAAAGTGGTTTACCTGAGCTAGAAGTATTGCTTTGTAGCTAAAAAGCACTAAATCTATGACTCGCAGTAGAACAGGTTCATAGATTCAGGTGCATTCTACACTACTAACGCATGCAAAAAAAAATTAAAATGGCGCTTGGGAGCCAAAAATCATATATGTCATCTCAAGGGTCTTCATTTTTAAAGTTATTCTAGGGGCCCACCAGTTGAACTTATTTTAAGGGTCCACCCTACAGCTACTGTAAATGACTGTACATCCCTCCTATACTCAGTCTCTTGCTTTTTGCCTCTCTTCCTATGCTTTTTTTTGTCTCTCCCAAGGACGTTTATGTAGTTTAAAAGCAACTTCTGGTCGACCATGCTCAGGGGCCCACCGGGGGTTTCCCCTATTCCCCTGTGGGCCAGTCTGAGCCTGATTGGCGGTCTTCGTCAGCCCCATAGATTTGTATGGGGGGTAGGAGATAGAGTGTGTGTTCGACCACCACTACATTCAAACTTTTGCTTACTACAGTCATACAGTGAGGAGGTCTGGGGGGCTTGTGGCCCGTCTTCTGGTGATCGTGAAGGTTTGAGCAGTCATACATTTATTGCTTATCAGGGGACACCGCTTATCACAGTATTTTCCGGTCATGCACTGAAGCTTCTTACCTGCTTATCTCTCTTTTTTAACAATCCCAGTAAGTACTTGTTAGCAAAATCAAAATGGCTGAAGACGTCCCTGGCACAGTCTGGACCTTGTGTGACCATTGCAGACAGTAAATTGAGGGCAATTCGTGACATCCTGTGCGGGTCATAGAAGAAATCAAATGAACCTGAAACCCAATTACATATAAAAGACAAATATGCAAAACTTGTGGTTTGTTCCGCTGGAGTAAATTCACCCAGAAGGCCATACGATGCTTCACCTATTACTGGACGTATGGTGCTATACTACATACCTGTGGGTCTCTGAGTAGACGGTTGCATAGATCAACTTCATGTGTGAATTCAATAGATTCTTCACTATGTTAACCCCGGCTACACTGAAATGTGCCAAATCACCAGCTGTCCTCAACAAAATGGCTTCCAGGGCTTGGAAAATCATCATCAGCTAAAAATAGAGGGGAAATAACATTTTACTGACATTCAAAGAAACAAAGGAAACCAATGAGGGAAAAATAGTATTTTTTTTTTTATTTCTTATATGTAATTGCTGTCATATTTCTAACATAATTGGACCTTAAGGGGCCTTCTCATGATGCTGTTACCACAGAGCCACAGCCTGCTTCAGGCTCCCACATCCTGCTCAGGCTGTGGGTGGGTCTACAGCAGTGATTGGCATCCCAGCTCTGCTAGCTGAGCCTATTAGAGGGACATTGGTAACAGAAGAGTGTAAACAGTAAAGTAGAAGGCTACAGGGCTCAAAAGGGTTAATGTTGGTCAGTAACTTAGATAAGTAATCAACCGTTTTACTAATAACACTCAGCAGGGTGTAACGTCACCATCGTCAAACACGGCTGCTGGAGCAATGAGAGCAGCGAGAGGTGGTCAGCAACCCATGGAAACTTGTCTACATTGAAAGGAGATAAGACTACAACTCTCTCTCTCTGAAAGCAAGCAAAATCACATTAGCAATGTATTTGGTAATCTTTGTTTACCTTTGCCTATATGATTGAAGCTAAATCATTGTAGTGAGGGGAAAAAAAAAAAAAAAAGTACCACCTACCTGCCTGTAAATGATGTAGGAACAAATATTACTGCTTCCCTGTCTATAGCTGGAAAATAATGTAGGACAGATATTACTGTCTCCTTGTCCCTAGCTGTAAGTGATATAGGCAGACAGTGCTGCCACCTAACCTCTGCCTCTAAACAGAGAGAGATATTAATCCTTCCCGGTTTCTATCAGTAAATTATGTAGGCACAGATAGTATTGTGTTCCTGTTTGTAAATTATGCATAGAGATATATTACTGCCTCCCTGTCTCTCCCTGTAAATAATATTACTGCCTCTGTCTATACCTGAAAATGATGTAGATATTACTGGCTTATCTCAAGCTCTAAGGTTATGTTCACACAAAGTCATTTTACGTTTATTTTAGGATAAATTTTGTGCTGAAATACGCCCAAAAATAAGCCTCAAACAACGTCTATGTAGCTCTCACTGAATCCAATGTATGTGCCATCATTCACAGAACACGTATTTTACTAGCAAATTTGCAACATGTATTTAGGGACGATTAAACTCGCGTAAATTTAAATGTCTTGTCAATGCCTGAGGCATTTATGCGAGTGAAATCCCATAGAAACAATGGTGGAGCGTAATATGGGCAGGTAAACGCTGCAAAATACTTTGCAAAAAATACACTTCAAAATATGCATTTAGTCAGGCGGAGAAGTCTTGGAGACGGTTGTGTGAGGAGCTGATAAGGGGAGAGCAGAGAAGAAGGTCCTGTGAGGAGCGGAGATTGTGTGAGGGGAGGTATCTGGAGATTAGATCAGAGATATATAGAGGGGAAAGGTTATGGAGAGCTTTGTAGGTCATGGTTAGCAACTTGAAATGAATTCGCTGGGCACTGGGAAGCCAGTGAAGGGATTGACAGAGGGGAGAGGCAGAGGAGCAGCGAGGAGAGGGGGATAAGACGGGCAGCAGAGTTGAGGATGGATTGAAGGGGAGCAAGAGTGCTAAACGAGAGGCCGCAGAGAAGGATGTGGCAGTAGTCTAGGCGAGAGATGACAAGGGCATGGATATATACATTAAATAGTGTATATCAGTCCATTACCAAAAGTGGAGGATACGTCGCCAAGAAGGAGGGTATAAGCCTCGACGCGCGTTTCGCCGCCCAGCTTTTTCAAGAGGCTCATTGGAGGCTTATTCAAGAGCCTTCATTTGGATTGGGGGTATATAGGATTTTAAGTGTTTTTACATTCTTGTTTTAGTTGTGATAGTTGGATTATACATGTAGATTTTGCAATAAAGAATTTTGAATAAAGTAAATGATTTATTAACATTTTGGTATCACAGATAATACTATGTCCCTGTCTCTCCTCGTAGATGACTTAAGTGCTTCTTTCCCATCTCTTCCGTACATAATGTCGGTATAAATAGCACTGCCTTCCAACCTCCTCCTGTAAATGATGTAGGCACGGCCGGTATTGCCTTTTGTTGGAAAAGATGTATGAACAGATATTGCTTCCTTTCTGTCTCTCTGTAAAGGACATAGGCTTAGACAGTGCCGCCTACCTGTCCCTTATCAGGTCAGGGTCTCCATGTCCTGGAAAAGACTAGTCATCTTTAATATGCTAAACAACCCTGTAGCACACTTTGCTTTAGTGCAGGCATCCTCAAACTGCAGCCCTCCAGCTGTTGGGAAACTACAACTCCCATCATGCCCACTGTTATGGATTATATAAATGCATGATGGGAGTTGTAGTTTCCCAACAGCTGGAGGGCTGCAGTTTGAGGATGCCTGCTTTAGTGTATCCGATATTTCTGCCGCCTGTATTTTGCAAAGGAAAAGTTGCCGCCGGTCTCCAGCGTTGGAGATTTGAATTTTTTTTTTTTTTTTTTTTTTAACAAATTTTGCAATAAAACATTTCAAAGAAGTATTGTACATGATTTCATTTTACCCACTGGAGAAAAAAAACAAGATTTTCAAATCCCATATTTAATTAGCCAAAAATCTACCACTAAAAATCTACTCACCTCACTTTCCGGACGCTTTTCTCCTTCCAGAAGTTTCAGGATTTCAACGCACTCCACAGATATCTTAACATAACCCTCGACCACATCGTACAGAGCAGGATTGGGCAATTTCCTTGATAAATTGAGAAATTGCTGCAAACCTTGAAAAGAAGACAGATGGACGATCAGAATAAAATCAGCAAAATAACTATAGACCAATGAGGTCCTCTGAAAAACTAGGCTGGCCAAATCTACTAATAGCCGCTGTGAATTTATTTGCATATTTTCAGTTTTCCGCTCTGTGTAGACACCCCGAGGGTAGGTTCACACAATATATATGTCCATGGCGTAAGACACGTTCATTTACTTGGAATTCCGTGCTTGCAAAACGTGGACTGACTCGAAGCAGAGTTCTGCCTCCTATACTTCTGTAGTCGAGGATGCACAAACGTCGCAAAGCATTAACATGTCAGCTCTTCTCCGGCGCGGACAGTATGCACCGAAAAATACTCACGTAGAATCATCATCATCATCGTCTAAATGACGCCAATGATTTGCACTGCAGTCAATGAGAGCTGTGTTTGATCGTTGTTTGACGCTTGTATTGGGGCATAATAATCTCTATGTGAACGTCCCCTTAGAGTGGTTTTATCATCTCAGACATTCATGGCATCAATAGGATAAGCCACAAATATCTGACAGGTGCGGGTCCCAGAGGTAGAATTCGCACCTATTTTGAAAAAAACCGCAGAAACCTCTCCGTTTTGACAGCGAGGTGGTCAGGACTATCCGACTAAAAACAATGGGCGTTCTGAGTACAATCGAGCAGCACCTCACGACTCTCCATTCTGTTCTATGGGAGTTCCCAGTACAGGGGGGCGCTGTGTTCTCTCCATTCTGTTCTATGGGAGTTCCCAGTACAGGGGGGCGCTGTGTTCTCTCCATTCTGTTCTATGGGATTTCCCCAGTACAGGGGGGCGAGGGTGTTTCCTCCATTCTGTGCTATGGGAGTTCCCAGTACAGGGAGCGCTGTGTTCTCTCCATTCTTGTTCTATGGGATTTCCCAAAGTACAGGGGAGCGCTGTGTTCTCTCCATTCTGTTCTAATGGAGTTCCCAGTACGGGGGAGCGCTGTGTTCTCTCCAATTCTGTTCTATGGGAGTTTCCCAGTACAGGGGGGGCGCTGGGTTTCCTCCCATTCTGTTCTATGGGAGTTCCCAGTACAGGGGGGGGCGCTGTGTTCTCTCCATTCTGTGCTATGGGAGTTCCCAGTAGAGGGGGGGCGCGGGGTTCTCTCCTTTTCTGTTCTATGGGAGTTTCCCAGTACAGGGGGGGCGCTGTGTTTCTCTCCATTCTGTTCTATGGGAATTCCCAGTACGGGGGGGGGGGCGCTGGGGGTTTCCTCCATTTCTGTTCTATGGGAGTTCCCAGTACAGGGGGGGGCGCTGTGTTCTCTCCATTCTGTTCTATGGGAGTTCCCAGTACAGGGGTGGGGCGGTGTGTTCTCTCCATTCTGTTCTATGGGAGTTCCCAGTACAGGGGGGGCGCTGTGTTCTCTCCATTCTGTTCTATGGGAGTTCAGAGCAGTGTGTTCGGTTGTAATGGAAACTTCCACAGAATAGAATGACAACACCTGTAAGCGCAGCAATGTGGCCATATGTACCCAGATTTTCCAGAAGCAGCAGTAAGTAGCAGGTTATAACACAGCTCAGTCCCCCTCATACCCAGGACCACCCCTGCATGAGCTGCTGCCATCTCCCACCTCTCTGCGCAGTCTGGGGGTCCTTCACTAAGGATTTGAAGCGGGTCCCTGTGAACTCCACTGCCGGTGACGTCGGTGTCTTGGCGGGGGGCCCCCCTCACTGGTCCCCGAGCTCTTCCTCTTGTTCCCCATGATCTGCTGGCTGCTCTCTCCCTTCTGTCACCAGCAGCAAAACACGTGGGTATCGCACACAGGAAGCAGTCCGTACAGAACCTGCTCCCCCGGAAACACGCTCTCGTGTGACTAGGTTCCGGGGCAGTGGAGTGTACATAGCACACAATGCCTGGGCGCTCGCTGCGGGCGTCTCTCCAGCTTATGAAGCTGATATGAAGCTAGAGATAGGGGAGTGTATGAGGCAGAGCTCTAAGCTGTGGAGCTCAGGACTGAGGTCTGCAGCTATTACCAACAGGTGCGAGTGCACGCAGAGTCTATTGTGCTAAGTGCCTGACATTTTGCACTAATAAAAAGGGATATTTGGCTTTTGATTAAAATTTCAGGATGAACATTAAATTTCTTGAATTTTGTTTAAATGAACTAAATGAGACCATCTCTTATAGAATGCACATGTGCAACTGTTTGGCGTTTTAGTAAGTTTTGCTGAACTTGCCGATCTCTAAGGCAGTGTTCACACAGCTTAATTGCGGGACATAGGACATATTTCATGCCATAGTGCGCGAATTACGGGCTGAAATGCGCCCCAATCATTACGGTAATCCACAGTTCTCATAGAGAACTATGGATTACGTCTCCTCTCCGTGCTCGCACATTACAGCGCGCGGGGAGAGAAGTGACATGCTACTTATTCACGGTGTATCCGCGCTGTGGATAATGCATGTCTATGGGACAGATTTCAGCCCGTAATTCGCGCAGTACGGTGAAATATGTCCCAGAATAAGCCGTGTGAACATAGCCTTACAAGGAGCTTAACGGCAAAATTCCCAACAGGTGTTTGATCCCTGAATCGCACAATACATTTAGGTATCAATATGAATTGGGATTTAAACAGTCCTCCTCATCCTGCTTCCATGAGCGTGGTCTGCGTGCTAGACGAGCAACTACACAGGACGAGGGACCAGTGGTTCTCAGTGCTGTTCAGTGATGAAAGTCGATTTATTCTGAGCAGAAATGATGGCCACCAATGATGCTGGAGACGTCAAGGAGAGCGGTATGCATCAGCCACTGGTCAGGTCCCCTTGCCAGACGTCTGGCATGGTTATGAATGTTCTGACGTGACACTTGGCTGCCTCTCACCTCCCATAAATGTGCCTGGAGTTGTGCAGCATCATCATCCAGTTCTGCAAGGCTAAGGTGACTAGATGTCCCGCTCCCCCCCCACCTTGTCCTGCGACCCTAGCAATGTTCCGGTGGGATGCCCATGCTTTCATCGGGACATTGCCAGGTTGTCACCAGCCCGGAGAACCAATAAGCTCTTCAGCTGTATGTGCCTCCTCTGAAAGGGCATACAATTGAAAATGCTATGGCGGAGCAGAGAGCGAGAGCTTCCTGCTCCGCTGAGTACTGCTTGCGGCCCTCCAGAGTATCCAGCACAAGTGGAGTGAGAATGTCATCACACTGCCTGTGCGGGAAGACAGAGCAAAGCAGCGAGAGCCTCATCATTTTTTTTTATTTAAATCAGACCATTACAGCTACCAGACTAGGCGGGACATATACCCACCCACAGAATAATAAGGTGGACATATACCTTCCTAAAGAATAATATGGGATACATATACCTGCCTTCAGAATAATATGGGGGGGTACATAACTGCCTACAGACTATGGGAGACGTACACCTGTCTAAAGACTATGGGAGACGTACACCTGTCTACAGAGTATGAGGGACATATACCTGTCTACAGACTATGGGGGACATATACCTGTCTACAGACTATGGGGGACATACAAATCTGCCTACAGACTGGGGGACATATACCTGCCTACAGACTATGAGGGACTTACATCTGCCTACAGAGTGGGGGACAAATACCTGTCTACAGACTGGGGGCATTATGTACCTGTAACCTACTGGGGGAACATATATACCTACGTACCTTATTGGGGCCTATATAGGATCGATGGGTGACTCTCCTTCCCTGACAGCAGGCATCTGAGTTTCCTACCATAGAAAAGCGGGTCACTAAGCTTTTCTGGATATATCCCCATTATGGTTATATAAATCCCTCAGTAGGTTGGTAAGTATATAACCCTTCCCTCCCCCTGTAGGTAGGTATATAGTTGTTGAAAAAATTAGGACTATTTGTGTGGTAAATCCTGCAAGAATGAGTCATGGCCAGGAGAAGACGTCATGATGGTCTGGGCCGCATGGAGAAGAATAAGGATAGTAAATGACTCCAATCAGAAAAGACATAATCTTTGAGTTCTTAAATGTGACTTCATGAATCATTTATGGGCCCTGCAGAGCCTGTGTACACGGTACCCAAACCACTAATGGTCACGTGTGAGGTGATTTTAGGGCATGTTCCACACGGCACAGGTTTTCAAACCCGGTTTTTTTAGGGGGTTTGGGGTTTTTCCCCCGGGCCTGAAAAACCGGCCGAAAATGACACAATTGTGCTCAAAGGGAAAAACCCTGCAGCAGTCCCCACTGAAAGGGTTTTTCCCGCCCGACTTTTTTGGGTTGGGCCGGGGGGCCCGGGCTGCAAAAAAATTGAACTTTCACAATCCTCCGTCCGGTTTCCGGACGGAAACCCGGGTGCTGTTCAATGGGAGGGGGGGGGGCTTTTCCCCGCTCATTGCGGAGAAAAGCCGACCCCCCCCGGGGCCGGAGGACTCAGAAAAACAAGGACAAAAAACCGGCCGGAAAACCCGGGGCCGGTTTTTTGTCCTGTGCCGTGTAAACGCCCCTTTTACGGGTTTTCCCGACCGTGTACCCGCTATCTCCCGCTAGGGGAGCCCCCGGAGGGTGGTGATATCCCAGCCCTGCAGAGCCTGTGTACATTGGTACTCCCACTAAAAGGTGACTTAATGGGGGTTTAATTTTCCCAGTTTTGCAGAGCCTATGTACACTGGTATCTCCCACTAAAGGCCCATGTATGGGGGATAAATAAAGCCCTGGGGTACACTGGGCCCCACCACTATAGGGGTTCACTTTTGTGGTGGAAAAAATTGTTTGTAGTGAAATTTGGTTTAGGTTGGGGGCACATTTTAGACCATCCCCCCACCCTTTTCCGGGTTATAAATGGGCTATCCAACGCCCCGGGAAACCCTGATTGTTTCCCCAAACCCCCTAAATTTATTTTTCTTCCAGAGCTAACCCACAGAATTTTGGGGTGTGGGGGCATTCCCTTTTTTGTCATGGGTGTGGCTTTTTTTTGGGAGGGAGTGGTAATGAAAATTTTTTGGGGCGGTGCGCGTCCCTCTCGCTCCCAAAATTTCTGGTCACTGTTTACAATTAAGCGGTCATCAGTGTGTGATGGAGCCAATGGACGCCATTTCCCCTTGGGCCTTTTTTTGTGATTTCTTTCCACCCTCTCTGAAATCTCTGATAAAACCCTGTTTGATGACCCTCTGACACTCTAATCCCCAGGGGATACTTTGTCGAGAGCATCCCTTAAAAGGGCCTTGCAATGGCGGGGAAACTGTTGATCAATTTTAAAGGGGTTGTCTTGGTCTTATGATGTTACAATGTGAACAGCAGGATGAGGAGGCCTGTTTAAATCCAAATTGATCACATAAAATTTATTGGGTGATTCATGGATCAAACACCTGCTGGGAATTTTTAATTTCTTTTTAAAAAACATCAAGTTGTGCAAAAAGTAAAAGAAACATAGAATAGTCCCCAAAATTTTGTTTCATTTAAAAAAAAATTCAAAATACTTTAAAGTTCATCCGAAATTTCAAACAAAAAGCGAATATCCCTATCTTTTTGTGAGTAGTGTCAGGGGCCCATTCCCAGGGCAATTGAAAACGCCCGGGCGCCAATGCTCTGCTCACCCGAGGGGGGCCGCGGGCCCCAGGCCCTAAATTTTGCCCATGACCCCCCCGGGCCCTTGTTTAAAAGTCCGGCAGAGTCAGTTTAAACAGCTGGGACACTCGCTGGGCAGCTGCTGTACAGGGAAAGAGGGAAAGGAAAGGGTCGTTACCATCCTGGCCTCCTCCCTTTTAAGTAATCAGCATCCGCAGGGGTGCACGGCTTTCACCACGCCCCCCCACGGCTGGATCCTTAAGCTTGCAGCTCTGCCGGCCAAATCCCGGGGTGCGCGACGTGTAAGCGGGTGATGATCACGCTGCTTCACTGTTTTACCAGCTCCTGGATGCGGGGACCATGGCGAGGTGAGTATGTTTTTTTTTTTTTTTAATTTCATTAGCTGCAGGGGCTACTACCTGACTATAGGGGCTATTACCGGGCTATAGGGGCTACTATAGAGGCTATTACCTAGCTATAGGGGCTATTTTCTGGCTATAGGGACTGCTATAGGGGCTATTACCTGGCTATAGGGGGACAAACCACATAGGGGCTATCACCTGGGTATAGGGGCTACTACAGGGGCTACCATGGTTTTAGGACTAACAGGGGTATTTTTGGCCATAGGGGTACTACAGGGCTACTACGGGAAAGGACTATGGGGGGGGGGGGGGGGCTAAGGGCTATTACCTGCTATGGGGGGTACTACAAGGGTTACTACCTGGGTATGGGGTATACCGGCTATGGGGGGCTACTACAGGGGAGTAGGGGCAAAACCCCCGGGATGGGGCCTACTACATGGCTACAGGGGTTTACTTTCTGGCTACAGGGGACATATTACAGGGGGCTACTACGTGGCTACAGAAGAAGTCATGGCGGTCTGGGCCAGATGGAGATGGAGGTGCCTTCTCCCCTGTATGTATAGCTCGCGGGGGCCCGAAAGGGGCTTTCTCCAGCCCCCTCCCGGATGCTGGGATCTTTTTAAAGCCGCGTTTCTCCCCCCCCAGGAGACCCCTTTGCTTACCTGTCCCCAGCTCCGGGATGCGGGGACCCATGGGGGAGGTGGTTTGTTTTTTTTTTTTTTTTTAATTTCTTAGTTTGAAAGGGGCCACTCCCTTGACCATAGGGGCTATTCCCCGGTTAAGGGGCTACTATAGAGGCTGAAACCTAGCAAAAGGGGGTTATTACCTGCCTTTTAGGGATTCTATGGGGGCCCTTTTAAATGGCTTTAGGGGCTAAAACCTGACTTTTAAGGGGTTTATCACCTGGCTATGGGGGCCCTACTCCCTTTGGTTTGGGGGTTTATTTACACGGGAACTTTTGGCATAGGGGGTCCCTTCCGGGGGGCTATTTTAACTGGTTCCGGGGCTACGACTTGGCTGTGGGGGCCCTATTTTCCTGGATATGGGGTCCCTACATGGTTTCCCGGGGTTTATTTTTGGGCTACAGGGGACATATTACGGGGGGGTACTCCGGGCTACAGAAGAAGCAGGGGGCGGTTGGGCAGATGGAGTAAAGAAGAGAAAGAAAACTTTTCAGGGGCCCTTTTTGAAATTTCCTGGTTTTTTGTAACTTTACGAAAAGTTATGTCTGCCGAGCTGTTTTAAGCTGGTTTTCCAATACTGTGTGGTTTAAACTGTTTCCAAAGATTTAATTTAGGTTGTTTTTAATGGTTTTTTATTCAGTAAGGGGGTTTTTTTGTATTATTCAGTCACTATGGGGGGGGGTTTGTTATGTGGTCACGGTTGTGGGGGTTTATTTTTTGGTCCCCATGTGTTGGTTTGATATTTTGATTTGTGGAAATTTGAACTATTACCCTGGGATTCGGGGTTTTGTTGTAGCGGGTTTTATTTGGTAATTGTAGGCCCTTAAATTTAGTAGTTTTTAAGTAGCACATTGTTTTTTAAAGGGCTTTTTGTATTTTTGGTTGCGGTGTTTGAATATGTCACATCTTTTGCGCATTTTTTATGGACGGGGGGGGCCCAAAAATTTCTTCCCCTCGCCCCTGAGGGCAGGTTTAGCCTGGAAAAGGGCCCCTTGATTTGGTGTAATTAGTGCTGTCCCCAGTGCCCATCAAAAGTGCTGTTTTAAAAATAGGGGCTGCCCCCAGTGCCCCAAACAGAGTGCTGCTATAATATTGCTGTTCCACAGTGCACACCCAGGTGTGCTTTAAATTTGCTCCCTGTCCCAGGGGCCCATAAAAGTGTGCTATAATATAGTTTGCGGGTCCACAGTGCCCATCAAAGTGCTGCTATAATAGGGGCTGCCCCCTCGTCCTTCAGAGGGCTGCTATAATATTGTGCTGTCCCCCGATTTCCATCAAAGTGCCTGCTTTTAATTTTGCTGCTGCCCCAAAGTGCCCAATTAGAGTGCTGCTTTTAATTTGATGCTGTCCCCATGCCCTTCAGAGTGGCTTAATATTGCTGCTGCCCCCGGTTTTTCCATTAGAGTGCTATTTTATAATTTGCTGTTTGTCCACAGTCCCCATCGGGAAGGGGTTTTGCTATAATATTGTGCTGCCCACAAGGGCCCAAAAAAAGTGCTGCTATAATAGTGCTGTCCCCAGGGGAAAAACCCACAGAGTGTGCTATAAAAATTCTGCTGCCCCCCAAAAGGTGTCCCTCCAGAGTGTGCTTTTTAATTTTGCTGCTGTCCATAGTGCCCATCAGGGGTGCAATAATTTTGGCTGCTGCCCCAGGGTCCATTAGGGGTGCTGCCTATAATATTGCTGCTGTCCCCAGGCCCCTTTCAGAGTGCTGTTTTAAAATATTGTGCTGTTCCACAGTCCCCAAAAGTGTTGCTATAATTTTGCTGTGCCCCCCCAGTGGAAAAACCATCAGGTGGCTTTTTAATTTGCTGCGCCCCCAGTGTCCATCAGGTCGGCTTTTAATTTTGCTGCTGTCCCCAGTGCCCACCCACGGGAGTGCGGGCTATAATTTTGCTGCTTCCACATTGCCCAAAAAGTGCTGTATTTATTGCTGCTGTTCACAGTGCCCATCAGAGTGCTGCTATAATATTGCTGCTGTCCACAGTGCCCATCAGAGTGCTGCTATAATATTGCTGCTGTCCACAGTGTCCATCAGAGTGCTGCTATAATATTGCTGCTGTCCACAGTGCCCATCAGAGTGCTGCTATAATATTGCTGCTGTCCACCAGGGGCCCAATAAAAATTTGCGGGATAATTTGCGGCTTTTCCCCCAGTCCCCATAAAGATTTTGCTGCTATTTTATTGCTGATTTTCCACAGTACCCATCAGAGTGCTGTTTTAAAATTTATTGCTGCTGTCCACAGGGGCCCTTCGGGAAGGTGCTTAAATATTGCTCCCTTTTCCCCCAGTGCCCATCAGAGTGCTGATATAATATTGCTGCTGTCCCCAGTGCCCAAATCAAAAGTGCGCTAAAATGTTGCTGTAAAACATTTGTCCATCAGAGTGTTTTCCCTAAAATTATTGTGCGGAACCAGTGCCCCATCAGTGTGTGCTATAATAGTGCTCCCCCCCTTTGTCCATCCCCAAAGTGCTGCTTAATATTGCGCTGTCCCCGTGCCCACCCGAGTGCTGTTTAAAACTTTGCTGCTGTCCCCAGTTCCATAAAAAATTTTTTTGCTTAAAATATTGCTGCGGGCCCCACAGTCCCCCAAAAGAGTCCCTGTTTATAATTTGCTGCGTCCACATTTCCCCTTTCGGGAGTGCTGCTTTTTTTTTTGTGTTTGACCACAGTGTCCATCACAGGTGCTGCTAAATTTTGCTGCTGCCCCCCCATTGCCACCCAGGTGCTGCTATAAATTTGCTGCTTTTCCACAGTACCCCTTTTCAGATTTGCTGCTTTTAAAATTGCTGCTTTTCCAAAAGGGGCCCATCGGGTTGCTGCTATAATATTGCTGCTGTCCACAGTGCCCATCAGAGTGCTGCTATAATATTGCTGCTGTCCCAGTGCCCATCAGAGTGCTGCTATATTATTGCTGCTGTCCCCCCTGTGCCAAATCGAGTGCTTTTTATAATTTATTGTTTGCTGCCCAGGCCCATCAGTGTGCTGTTTTAATAGTCGGGCCCCCCAAGTGCCTTCGAGTGTGTATAAAAATTCCCTGTGTCCACAGTCCCCATCAGGGGGCTCTATAATATTGCGCTGTCCACAGTCCCCATAAGATTTGTGCTATAAATTGCTGCTGCCCCCCGTGTCCATCAGGGGGTGATAAAATTTTTTTTCTGCTGTTACAGTCCCCTTTAAAGAGTGGCTTTTAATATTGCTGCTGTCCCCCAATTTCCCCATCAGAGTGCTGCTATAAATTGCTGCTTTTTCCACAGGGGTCCATGGGTTTTGCTGCTAAAATCTTCCCTGCTTTTCCACAGTGTCCATCAGAGTGGGGCTATTTTTATTGCTGCTTTTTCCCACAGTGCCCAAATCAAAAAGTGTCCCTATAAAAATTGCTGCTGTCCCCATTTCCCCCATCGAGTGCTGCTATAATATTGTTTGTGTCCCCAGTCCCCATAAAGAGTGTGTTTTATAATATTGCTGCTGTCCCCTTTTTGGCCACGGGAGTGGCTATAATATTGTTTGCTGTCCCCGGGCCCCACCCAGGTGTGCTATAATATTGCTGCTGCCCCGGTGCCCATCAAAGTCCCTTGCTAAAATATTGTGCTGCCCCCAGTGCCCTAAGAGTGATGCTTTTAATTTTGTGCTGTCCCGGGTGCCCATCGGTGCTGCTAAAAATTTTTTGCTGCTGTTCACATTTGCCCATCGAGTGCTGCTATAATATTTGCGCCTTCACATTTGCCCACCCAGAGTGTGCTTTAATTTTGCTGTGTCCCCAGTGCAGTGCCCTCAGAGTGCTGCTATAATTTTTGCTGCTGTCCCCGTGCCCATCAGGTGCTGCTTAAATTAATTGGGTTTTTGTCCCCGTCCCCCACAGAGTGCTGCTCTTAATATTGCTGCGGCCAAAATGGCCCATCAGAGTGCTGTATAATATTGTGCTGCCCCACGTATCCCCCAGGGGGTGTATAAAAATTGCGGCTGTCCCCAGTGTCCATCACAGATTTGCTGTTTTAAAATATTGCTGCGGGCCCACAGGGTCCTCAGGTGCTGCTAAAATTTTGCTGCTGCCCCCAAAGTGTCCATCAGGTGTGCTTTAAATTGCTCCCTGTCCCCAGGGCCCTTCAGAGTGCTGTTAAAAATTTGCTGCTGTTCAAAGGGCCCATTCAAAAGTCTGCTATAATATTGTGTGTTCACAGTCCCACCCGAGTGCTGCTATAATTTTTGCTGTCTGCCCAAACAGTGTCCATCAGAGTGTTTGCATAATATTGCTCCCGGCCCACAGAAACCCTTTAGAGTGCTGCTATAATATTGCTGCTGTCCCCAGTGTCCATTAGATTTGCGCTATAAATTGTGCGGGTCCCCAGTTTTTTCCCCTCGGTGTGCTAAAATTATTGTTGCTGCCCCCAGGGGTCCACCGGTCCCTGCTATAATATTGTGCTGCCCCCATTTGTCCATGGGTTTGCTGCTATAATTTTGCTGCTTCCCCGGGTGCCCATCAGATTTGTGCTATAATATTGTGCGTCCAAGTGTCCATCAAAAGATTGCTGCTTTAAATTGCTGCTGTCCACAGTGCCTTTCGGGTTTGCTGCTATAATATTGTGTTTGTCCCCAGTGTCCATCACAGAGTGCTGCTATAATATTGCTGCTGTCCACAGTGCCCATCAGAGTGCTGCTATAATATTGCTGCTGTCCCCAGTGTCCATCAGAGTGCTGCTATAATATTGCTGCTGTCCCCAGTGTCCATCAGAGTGCTGCTATAATATTGCTGCTGTCCCCAGTGCCCATCAGAGTGCTGCTATAATATTGCTGCTGTCCCCAGTGTCCATCAGAGTGATATACAGAGAGTAGGCTTGTTTAACCCTTAGGGGAAAAGGATTTTTTTTGTCCATAAAAACCCCAAGCATTTTTTCCCTTTTAATTTTTTTTACATTGTCACGTTACTAAACACATAACTTTTTTTTAAATTTTTCCATTGTCATAGACTTATTTTGTGCTTGTTGTCTGTGGAGCAAGTTTTTTTTTATTTAATGGCACAAAGTACATGTAGTGCCATTATGCAGGGCCAGGACAAGGCATTTTATCGCCTTAAGCAAATAGGGCAAATGCCCTATTCTCAGATGGCTTATAGCAAGCACTGGGTAGGGGTTTAATTGGTTTCTTTTGGAAAATGTCCATATTTCCGAGCCCAAGGTTTGCATGGGAAACCGGCTTTCTGACATTCAGGCCACACAAATCACAGGCTGGTAAGGAAGGAATACAAGTGGTGAAAGAACTGTCATAGCAAGGAGTAAGATAGAGCAGTGTTAAAGGGGTTGTATCATTTCATTAAATGGCTTCAGAATAAGGGGACAGTGAAAACAAGCAACTTTGCAATTGGATGTCATTAGCAAAGCTGTCTTGTTATCACAGGATCCCTTATCTTCGTTTTCTGTAATCAAACTTCTCCAGTGTTAGTCGGATCCCACCTCCTTGCATTTCATTAGCTGAGGGCTCTAATAATTTATATTCTGTTCGGCCCCCAGACGGAGCTTGCATTCCTGCCTCTCACTCAGAATTAGGGTCAGACAATAATTTCACTCTATACAGCTAGCTGCCTCCTCATTGACACTGCAGCTGCCTCTATAATCAAAAAACAGCTGAATTGTGCCACAGTGCCTTAATGCCTTAATGCTCCTGCGTGTAAGGGGCGAACAAAAATTTCACTCTATACAGCTAACTGCTCCTCATTGACACTGCAGCTACTGCTACAATCCGAAAACAGCAGAATTTTGCGTCGGTGTCTTATGTAAACATGAAGGGAGACGGATCTGTGCTCTGGATGGATTCAACTGTAGCAAACCTCCAGCTGTGAGAGATCAGTGCTGAGTTCATAGGAGACTGTTTAGACTGAATGCAGGCCTGTGGCATGCAAACAGCTCTTACAAAATAAGACTGCATAGGGAGAGGACAGTGATATGTGGAGGGTGGGCACACTGGAGCCATCATGAACAGTGAAGGGGGATGATGTCATCCCCGCTTTTAGCTAAAAAAAACACCCAGCTGGGAGGGGAAGCAACGCTCCTGGATTTCAGGAAGTGAGAGCATCAAGCTTCAAGAGAACAGCCCAAATGATGAAGTGATACATCCCCTTTAAGATCAGTGCAAGACAAAATACAATAAAGTACAAAATCATGGTCAACAGCACATCCTCCGCCATACCTTACAAGCAGCGGATGGTGCAGAAGCCCTAACAGGCACGGATGTAACACCCAGGTACGTAGGTAAAGAAACAAGGTCCCAGGTTGGTACTTAAGGCAGCTCGACAAGACCCCGGGTAGGTAGACAAGGTCCCAAGTAGGTAGGTTAGGCCCAGGTAGGTAGGCAAGACCTTAATATTGCCCTGCTTAATAAAAAAAAAAAAGTATCACTCACTTTGGGACCCACACCTGAGAATGGGCCAGTGAAAAGCTTCTGTTCAACATGAACAGGTACTCAGAGCTCCCTTTTAAATCAAAGGGAGTATACCAACTGCATCTCCATTAAAAACAGAGACTTTCCACAGCCTATTCTTGACATGGGTTTGATGGCATATTCTATCGATATGCCATCTGTTTAAGTGGCAAACACCCTTTAATTTCAGTGGGCACCATGTAATACTTCATGCGTCCTGTGGTAAACCTGCAGGGAAATCAAACACTTGACGCCAAATTCCAGCAGCTGCATAATCTGTGATCAGTTTAAAGGGATTGCCTCACTACAGGGATTGCTTTTTATATTACAGATCTTGCAAAACAAGTGACTTTCCAGTATATGTCCAGTAACAGTGTCATACCTCTTCCTAGATATCCCCTCTTGTATGGGCTGGATCAGCTCCTCAGGTTGCTATAGCTACAGACCTGTTTGATCTCTCCTGATAGGCTGCCAGCACTGGTTGCTATAGCTACAGACCTGGCTTCTACTGCAGCCTGGTAAAATCCAGTAAACACGCCCTGAATTCAAAATGAAACCAAGAAAACAGGACTGAGGTAAGATGAATCAGTGTAGTGAGACAACCCCTTTAATTCCAGAGAGAACTTTCTAACAAGAATTCTGAAAGTGAACAACCCCTTCAGGGAATTGTAGTTCATGGGCCATTGTCAGCCAAGTGGTTTTCCAGCTATGGGAGCACTGGGCTGATTGTCAATCTTCCCTGCACTGTCTGCGATCTTCATGGGAGTGGTCCGCCATAGTTTTTGTTTTTAAAGCATCTTCTGAAAGATTCTGGGCATTCTTTAAAAGATTGATGGCTTCTCTTCCAGATTTCTAATGAACACCGTTTCAAAAGAGGGAAATATATAGCTTTTGTGATGCGGGTATCAAAGGAATCAAATCAGGGGGATGGAATGTGTGATAGACGGGCTTATATTACCAGCGACGGGTTCTCAGGCTCCCTGATGCCCTGCATTTGTCATGTTGTTTGAGTTTCCCTGTGTTTTGTTTGAGTTTTTGTGATAGGAGCAGCGGATTACATTTTTGGCAATGGTTCAATAGGAAAGTGTAGACTAGAAGATAAGTCTCGCTGCCTACAGAGCCTATATCACCTCAAGCTTTTAACACAACTACTTGAAATCTATTTTTACGCACAGTGTTAAGGTCTGGAAAATCTGTTTCTATCTCAGCCATAAAGCAGTCATCGCCAGTAAATCCCAGGAAACCTGCTACAAAATTCTTTCTAGGTGGTACCGGGTGCCGGTTCTTTTACACAAATGGTATCCCTCCGTCCCAGACGTTTGCTGGCGATGTAATAAAGAGCCTGGCACCATGGTCCATATATGGTGGGGATGTGCGGCCCTTAAGAAGTTTTGGGACGCTGTCCTTCAGGCCATTAAAGAATGCTTGGGGGTTAAGGTACCAAACCTTCCCGAAGCAGTGCTTCTATTCATGTTCCGTTTCTCACAATCCACCTATAAAAATTCTCTGATTAGGCACCTTCTCCAGGCAGCCAAAACAGTAATCCCCAGGCACTGGCGCCAGACCTCACCCCCTCTGTGATGGAGTGGATTGGGGAGGTTCCTTTCTCTACCGCATGGAGGAGCTCATGGCGCGCTCCCCTGAGGAGGCTTCGGGGTTCCTTCGTACGTGAAGCCCGTGGGTCCTCTACCAAGACACTCAAGCATTTAGGGCCCTCGCGGGATAGGGGGCCGGGACGGGGTCCTTGACATTGGCCTTTCCTTGTGCTACATATCTTTATCTTTATCACTGCGGCCCCTCTCCCCCTCCTGGGACCCGACGGACCCCCCCCCCTTTTTTTTTCTCTTTCTTTTCCCGCTCCTTCTTTTATGATATGTGGCCTTGGATGTATGGAGCCCAGTCCTGGTTGGCCACATCATTTATCTAAAGGCGTTTTCCAAAACTTTTACAAACCTTCCTTTTAGCTTCCACCATTCTAAGAACTAACCAGGCTCGGAATGACCTCCGGTGGACCCCTGAGGATGGGAGACCAGGAGTTTCTTTTAAACTGCGTAGACATTCTTGGAAGAGGCAGAAAGAGAGAGGCAAGATGCTGAGTATAAGAGTCATGTACAGAAGACGTAGGATGGGTCCCCAGAATCAACCACTGGTGGATCCCAAGAATCAACTGCAAAGGTGGATCCCAAGAATCAACTCCTGGTCCCGCGGCACCCCAGTCTGACATTGGATCTATCCCATACTTACCTCTCCCATTACCAACGTTCCAGCGCTGTCAGAGCTTCAGTTTTCCCTCCCAGGTCTCTGACTGATGACCTCACGTTAATGGATCACATGATGCTGTAAGCAATCTGCATGTGCAGCATCTGATCCGAGGTTAGTGATTGGCTGTACATCATGTGATCCATAAACGTGATGTCATAAATGAGGACCCAGGGGGAGGAGGAAGAAACAGTGGTGATGGGAGAGGTAAGTATGGGCAAATTTTCGGTTTAAACACACTGGAAGGTATTTGGGAGAGATTTAAAAGTCTTGGAAAACCTCTTTAAAAAGGTGTGGGGGTGTAATATTCACAGGGCATACACTATTAGTACACAAGGGTTGTCGGATATCACCCCATTGGTCATGGAAAGCAGACTGAGGACAGCTTATATCTACCTACAGGGGGCATATACCTACCTACAGGTGGGCTATATTTACTTACCTACAGGTGGGCTATATCTACTTACCTACAGCGGACATATACCTACCTACAGGAGACATATGTCTACCTACAGGTGGGCTATATCTACTTACCTACAGGGGGCTATATCTACTACCTACAAGGGGTATCTTACTTACAAGGGGCTATGGCTATCTGCAGGGGGGCTATATCTACCTACCTACAGGGGCATATATCTACATACAGGAGGGCATATACCTACCTACAGGGGGCTATATCTACCTACAAAGGGCATTTACCTATGTACAAGGGGCTCTAGCTATCTGCAGGGGGGCTATATCTACCTACTTACAGGGGGCATATATCTACCTACAGGGGGCTTATATACATACCTACTGGGAGGCTAATATACATAGCTACTGGGAGGCCTATATACCTATGTCATAGAAATGTGTTATGTATAAGGTGTAATAGGAAAGTGTGTTTTGTACAGCATATCCCAGTGACTGTGGATTGTTAAATTATATCCCCCTCACCACAGATCAGTTATGTCTATTCCACTTGCTACAAGTTGGACTATTCAAGCATCATTATGTCTGGCCTTAAACTACTATGCCTCATTTATTGAGGGTGGTGGTGACAGATCTTCAAGTGGACTTTTGACATGGGGCCTGGAGTTTTCTCTGCTTCAGACAATTTCTAGACCCTCATCTGTTTAAACATGGAGGTGAACAATTTTTACTGCATTGCACATTTAGGTTGCTTAAAATTGTACATACAGACCTATGGTGCCAGCCATACAGTGCCCACTATAATAGTGCCAGTCATACAGTTCCCATCATAACAGTGCCAACTATACAATGCCCATCATAAGAGTGCCAGTCGTACATTGCCATCAGTCGAATGCAACTGTAAAAGATGATATTCCTTTCTTAAGTATTAGGAGAGAAATAATGCATGATTCTTTCCTGATGACTGGGACCACACAGAGGGGAACCGGGGGCAGTATGTGCATAGTTGCCAACTTTCGAAAATGAAAAAGCAGGAGAATTTAGTGGGCGGCGCGCGTAGCGCGTCGCGGCAAAAATTTGCATGGACACGCCCATCTTGTTGGTATGCCACGCCCCTTCAAAAAGCCACACCCACTCCACCTAACTGCATAACGGCTTTGGAAGAAAGCCAGGTAGATGCCCTTATAGCCAGGTAGTGCCCCCCTAACAGGTAGTGCCCTTACAGGCCGGTAGATGCCCCCTTGTAGCCAAGTAGATGCCCCCTCTGTAGCCAGGTAGAGCCAAATTTGTAGCCAGGTAGATGCCCCCCTTTGTTAGCCAGGTAGGTGCCCCCCATTGTTAGCCAGGTAGGTGCCCCCATTGTTAGCCAGGTAGGTGCCCCCATCTGTTTGCCAGGTAGGTGCCCCCATTGTTTGCCAGGTAGTGCCCCCAGTGTTTGCCAGGTAGCGCTCCCCTCTCTTCCCAGGTAGATGTCCCCTCTGTTGCCAGGTAGATGTCCCCTCTGTTAGCCAGGTAGATGTCCCATCTGTTAGCCAGGTAGTGCCCCCATCTGTTAGCCAGGTAGTGCCCCCATCTGTTAGCCAGGTAGATGCCCCCATCTGTTAGCCAGGTCGATGCCCCCGTCTGTGAGCCAGGTAGTGACCCCTCTGTTTGCCCGGTAGTGCCCCTCTGTTGCCAGTAGTGCCCCTCTGTTAGCCAGGTAGTGCCCCCATCTGTTAGCCAGGTAGTGCCCCCATCTGTTAGCCAGGTAGTGCCCCCTCTGTTGCCAGGTAGTGTCCCCTCTGTTGCCAGGTAGTGTCCCCTTGTTGCCAGGTAGATGGCCCCTCTGTTGCCAGGTAGTGCCCCATCTGTTAGCCAGGTAGTGCCCCCATCTGTTAGCCAGGTAGTGCCCCCTTTGTTGCCAGGTAGATGTCCCCTCTGTTGCCAGGTAGATGTCCCCTCTGTTGCAGGTAGTGCCCCTCTGTTGCAGGTAGATGCCCCCTCTGTTGCCAGGTAGTTGCCCTCTACTGTTAGCCAGGTAGAGCCCCCTAAAGCTAATAAAAATTAAATAATAACATCCACTTACCTTACAGGCTCCTGCAGCGTGGCCGCTCCCGACCGATCTCTTCAGCGGCGCAGGGGGAAGTGAGAGCAGCGCGCGTCACTCCCCTGCAGCCGCGCGTCACTTCCCCCTGCGCCGTTGACCTGTATGTGCGGCGCACACACCGGCGCCGGACATACAGGGAGAGGAGGGAGGAGGGAGCGATCCCTCCTGCCTCCTTCCCGCACAGTGAGACGCGGGCGGGTGAGCGGCCGCTGCGGCCGCTGCACCCCGCTGTAGGAGCGGTCCCGCGGCGCAAGAGTAGCGCACCAGCGCTACTCTTGCGCCGCGGTAATTTAAAGGACCCCCGCCGACCTGCTGGCGGGCGGGAGGAATGCCAACTCCCCCGGGGAGGGCGGGAGGGGGACCCCAAATAGCGGGACCCCCCGCCAAAACGGGAGAGTTGGCATGTTGAGTATGTGGCTCCAGCTCTGCATTCAGTACAACCCTGCTCTATCACATCCTGCTCTCAGACAGGGTAGCATAAATCACCTGACAGGTTCCCATTATTTTTTTTTAGAGGAGTCTGTACGGGTGACTGTTCAGAGGCATTCACTGACCACCACAGCCCTTCATGTGGCAGGGGTCCAGATCCCCCACCAATCTAATACTGATTCTCCATCTTTAGGCTGCTTGTATGAGCAAGGCTTCTGGGTACGCTGAAACAGTGCAGGGGTCAATAAAGAATCAATTTGGTCCACTTCAAAGTGCTGCCTGAATTTCTTCATTTTCAACCCTAAGGCTGGTTCATCATATTTTAAATCTCCAAAAACTCACTTCAAAATTTTACACTGGGATAAACCTTTATTGCAACTTGGATATCAAAGAAGCAGTGACTTTCCAAGAAGACTCCAAAAATCATGAGTGACCAAGCACGGAAAATGTTTAGGTAGGATCCTTTTCATAGCAACTGCTCTGGGATCACAATGAAGGATATAAACATTTCCACCATCAGTAACAAATTCTGACTGGCACCCATTTCCCAAACCAGAAATAACGTTCTTTAAAAAGCTTGCCACTAGATGGCTTCATTTGCACGTTCCCAAGCCCCATTGACTCCCAAACAGTAGAAGTTGTGTAAGTGGGAGGATATGTCTGGGTCACCAAACATTCCACGTGCAGCAGGAACAGGGGGGCTCCTGTGTTTATTCCCAGTGATGATGGCACAGACTACCAGAGAAGAATCAGGACCCTTTAACTGATACGCAACCTGCCCCCTTGGCCAACCACTTGTTATCCGGCAAGCCTGTGCCCTCCTGGAGTACCTGGCTGCCCTTCTTAAATGATGTAAGAGGCGTAAGGACACGTAAGAACAGATCCAACAGCAAGAAAGGGGGTGTGTGACGGGAAGCCTGGAGAAGTCACATTGTCTATGAAGAGTCCTGACAGTTCGGATCTGCAGGTCCTCCAGACATGACTCCTTGTTTCCCAGGACAGGCTGGATAGAAGATCAGAACATGTGAGTTTCCAGGCAGGAGCTCCACATCATGATCAAGCGAGATGGCTATGAAGGGAGACAGGTGGAGCTAGTGACCCGCACAAGCATTGCCCTTTACATCTTCTTGCTCTGGACCACAGAGGTCTCTGCCCTGGCTGACTTCTCAGGTAATCCATCCCTAATGGAGATAACTTGTAATGACGCAGAATATTTTAATAGTTGCATAACGTTTACAGCTAAGGTGTCTGGCTACAGTTTTATGCGTTTCGAGCCACAGATTTCAAATTTTATTTGATACGAAACTTTCAATTGCTTGATTGATTCCATTGTAAATCCAAAAACACGGTCACGCGACAGCGCAAAATTCCATAGACGATAGTCATGAACATTTGTTACAAACTTCCACTGTTTCATGTGTCACAATGTGATGGATTGATTTATTACTGTTCAGATTTTTCTGGTTGAAAAAAGTGATAGGAGTTGATTTTTGTTTTCTTATTGATTATGATTATTGCTTTTTTTGTGTGTTTGCTGCCAGGGAGTTGTTCTAGAGTAATATGCCAGGTCCCCGAGTTCATGGGCACTCTTATTAGGGTATGTTCACACAGCTGATTTTGACACTGTTTTTGGAGTGGTTCTCGGAGCGTTTCCGCTCCCAAAACAGCATAAAAAAGCCTAAAAAACGTCCCCTCCCGGTTAATTTTCACTGATTCCTACATAAAATAGCATTGTTGTTAACATACAATGAGGTTTTTACGTGAGTTTGAGGCAGTTCTTTGGAAGCTGTTTTTGGCGCTGAAAGAGAAGCGTCATGTCAATTCTTGAAGCATTTTCAAAACTTCGGCACATTTTTGGACATGTTTCTGGGTGTGTTTTTGATGCCTTTTTGGAGCATTTATCGGCACATTTTGTGCTCTGTCTATTAATTTGTATGGCTGAAAACAGTGTTGGAGACCTTGCCCAAAACCTTGCCCAAAACTTCGTCCAAAAATGCGCCAAAAAATGCGACTAAACCTCTTCTTAAGAAGCGTGTTTCAGTCAAGATTTAGTCCTGTTTTGGGCGCTGAAAAATCAACATCCAGTGTCCAATTAAGCCATGTGAATATACTCTAACTGTAATATGTGGAAATTGTGGAATATAATCTAATAAGGTCAATTGTAACGTTAGCGTTATTCTAGTTTTTTCATTGTTTTTCTTCGTTCATACATATGCTTGTACAATTGGAGCGCACAATATAATCTTGCTCTGCAGATTATATGGGCTTTCCAACATAAAACTTTTTTGGGGTATGCACAGAACATGAGTGAATGGCTGATCATTGGTAGTCTGTCTGCTGAGTCCTTACTTTACCAAGAATAGTAGTGCCTGTTCCCTATCCCATCTCTTTCTATATAGACTATAATGAAGAGTGACAATGCATTTATGGCCACTTGGGGGGACCCCACCAATGGGCTGGCATGGTATGATATGTCCAGTAGATATTCATGTAAATTGGAATAATCTGTTAGTATAATTTATGGGGTCAATGATGTTTAAACATGGCAATTCATTTTGCCTCGGTTAAAAATTATAATGAATTTGTGACTACTGGACAGTCAATATCAATCATAACCATGGTGTGCATGCAAAATGAATAGATACTCTAATGCCTTGGATAGATGATGGCTACCTGTGACCTAGGTAAAGATTTAGCTTGCTGCTCTAGTCCTGTTTCTAAATACTTAGGCCAAGGTAGAGACTTTTTGGCCCCTTACAGCCAACACACAGCAACACCCAGGGAACATGGTATCTCCTCCCATCCATACCTAAATCCCTAGGACAACTTTGGAATTGGTGACTGAGGCAACCAGAGTACATTGATTCTAGATGTATGTGTAACACAACCAATGTGCACATTTCCAAAGGATTAATTTTTAGTACAGCTTTGGTCATGGAAAAGTTGCATAAGCAAATGGGGACCAAACTTACTGTTTGTATTGCAGTGTATTGTGCTTTGATCATTATCCATGTTACATCATGCCTCTGGCAGAGTATAATAGCTATGCTAAAATGGATGTGCTCTGCGGAAACATGGCGCAGGCCCAGGAGCTGAACCCTTCATATACAGCAAGTGTATATGAAGGGTTAGACAGAGGGAAGGGCATCTCTCTATCACCTGATCATGGTTGGTCTAAGGGATTTTAATAGGTCTCCGGCTGCCATAGCAGTCAGACAAAACCCTTGTGTAGGTGCCTATTGGTTGCTATAGGACCTGAAGCCCTAGCAAAGACCCCAGTCATTCCATGATCAGGTGATGGAAGGAACCCTTCTGTCTAACTCTACAGATGCACTTGCTGCAAATAGAGGGGTTCAACTCCTGAACCTGCGCCAATTTTCCCTAGAGTACATCCATAGTAAAATGTAGCAGATGTTGGCAACCGGTTAAAGGGGTTGTCTCACTACATTGATTCATCTTACCTTAGTCCTGTTTTCTTGGTTTCACTTTGAATTCAGGGGTGTGTTTACTGGCTTCCACTAGGCTGCAGTAGAAGCCAGGTCTGTAGCTATAGCAACCAGTGCTGGCAGCCTATCAGGAGAGCTCAAACAGGTCTGTAGCTATAGCGACCTGAGGATGCAGCCCATACAAGAGGGAATATGTAGGAATAGGTAGGACACAGTTAATGGACACATATTGCAAAGTGACTTGTTTTTGCAAGCTCTTTAATATAAAAAACAATCCGTGAGACAACCCCTTTAATCCCTACAAGGAGGTATGGACGTTCCCAGTCTGACTCTCAGATTCTGGTCCCTAGAATAGTCACTGGAAGGCACATTGAAGAAACTGCAGCAAAGTCAGGAGATAACTGGGGTTAAGAAAGTGGTCTGGATAAGGTAGGTCAGGAATCAAAACCAGGGCTACTGTCTCCGGTACCAGGCAATATATTCAGGAAACACCTATCGCCTGGATTTTGGAAGATGTGCAAGCACTCATTTTGAATGCTTCATTAAAGATGTGATCAGCCAACATATGTTAGCTGACCACAGAGCCTTTTACATAATAATAAGGAACAAATATCCCTTTAGCCCATTTCAGTCAATCATGAGCCCATGTGAAAGGCCCCGTAACTTTTTGGCATCACATAGAGGGATGTGTAGTTTTTTACTTCCCCCTTAGCACCATTGCCAAAAGCAATCTGAGATTTATCCACTGAGTCACAGTATTATAATGTCAATGACCGCACAAGGAAGCGAGCATATCCTGCTGTCACTCCCAGGGTCTCTCCATTCACATCCATGTACGTCTTCCACTCAGAATTCCAAGCGTCAATTTGAAGGATTGTGCCAGATTAACAAATCCCATTACTTTTTTCTCTAAGGCAGCTGATCATTTAGTTTCTCTACAACGTCTAATATAGCACTTTGTCACCACAAATTACTTCACTTTTTCACCATAATCTATAAACTTTTTTATTGCTGCATCCGATTTATAATAACAGTCTAAAAAAGTGGTAGCATAAGTATATTCAGATATTATAAAGAATAACTTGCGGTTATTGCAGTCCTGAAACAGGCTTCAACATTGTTTCCATCGGCATACGTTAAAAAGTTCAAGATGGTATACGCTCATCATGAGTTGAACAAGTCTCCAGCGGTGGACCACACTCCTTCTCTCTCACTAGGCTATGGTGCTGTTTCTCACAGCCTAGTGAGAGAGAAGGAGTGTGGTCCGCCGCTGGAGACCTGTTCAGCTCGTGATGAGCGTATACCATCTTGAACTTTTTAACGTATGCCGATGGAAACAATGTTGAAGCCTGTTTCAGGACTGCAATAACCGCAAATTATTCTTTATAATATTTGAATATACTTATGCTACCACTTTTTTAGACTGTTATTATAAGTCGGATGGAGCAATAAAAAGTTTATAGATTATGGTGAAGAAGTGAAGTAATTTGTGGTGACAAAGTGCTATATTAGAAGTTGTGGATTATACAAGGAGTTGGGGGACTCCGGTTTAGTCACCTGCTTGCGGAGCTTTAAGGTGTTATTTGTCTATATAGTGTGAGGGATCAGCGTCCAGAGCAGGTAGCAGGTTGGGCTTCCACAGACAGAGACAGTGACACACTGAGTAAAGTTCAAGTCCAGGCTGTGTCTGGTTTATTTATGTGATAAACGGAAACAAAACACGGCCTTAACTTCAGGCATAAAACATAAAACAAAACCTGTCGGCTGAGCGCTAACTATACACAAGACAGTCCTAACTATACCAGGGACACACTCAGTGACCCTGGGAAAAGCTGCAAAGACACATAGCATATGCTACTTACAATATGGCTCCAGCAAACCACCAGCAGCCATGACAGGCCTGCAGACTCAGGCTTTATAGGCCTGGCACCAGCCTCACCTGGTGCGTGGGAGTGGCCACCCACCCGGCTCTTTGACCACTCCAGAAAAGCCGACCCGGATAAAGCGGACTAGAACCGCTTATATACATGTCAGTATCTACTGACACAAACAAATGTCGGCTTCCCTTCACCGAGCCCAGGCCACTCGGCGACACGCACTGGTCCATACCTTTCCTAAGGCCGCATATGACAGCATTCTTGGGGAAATATACCTTCCCTCCACTACTCCCCCTGTCACTGTCTCACATACCCTCCCCCTCTGTTCGAGCCTGTGGGGTCGGACACACTTAGCCACCAAACAATGTGTTCTTGACAGCGCATCAGCGTTGCCCTGTACTTTCTCTGCCCTATGCTCCACAGAGAAACAAAAATTTTGCAGTGTCAGGAACCATCTGGTGACTCTCGCATTTCGCTCTTTAGCTTGGGACATCCAAGTTAATGGAGCGTGGTCTGTGATTAGCCGAAAGTGGCGTCCTAACAAATAATACTTGAGGGACTCCAGGGCCCATTTGATGGTCAAAAACACTCCAATTCCACAATACTATAGTTACTCTCTGCGGGTATGAGTTTCCTGCTTCAATACTGGATGCTCTTCACCGTCTACCTCCTGGGAAAGTACTGCACCCAGTCCCACATCAGACGCATCGGTCTGTACAACAAATTCTCTCTTGAAGTTTGGGGTAATTAGGACTGGCCTTTTACACAGAGCCAGCTTTAACACCTGAAATGCCCTCTCCGCCTCCGGGTTCCAAGCGACCATGACACTCTTACTATTTTTTGTCAGGTCTGTTAGTGGGGCTGCTATACTCGCAAAGTTCGGGATGAATCTGCGATAATAACCCACTATACCTAGAAAGGCCCTTACTTGCCTCTTTGTTGTGGGTTGTGGCCAGCCCTGTATCGCCTCCACCTTATTTACCTGCGGTTTTATAATGCCCCTACCTATTATATAACCCAGGTACCGGGCTTCTTCTAGACCCAAGGCGCACTTCTTAGGGTTGGCTGTTAACCCTGCTTCTCTAAGGGCGTTAAGTACTGCCTGTACCTTAGGTAGATGGCTGTCCCAGTCCTCGCTAAAGATTATTATGTCATCTAGGTATGCTGATGCATAACGACGATGGGGTTTAAGGACGACATCCATTAACCTTTGGAAGGTAGCTGGAGCCCCATGCAAGCCAAACGGTAGGCAGACATATTGAAACAATCCATCTGGTGTGGCGAAAGCCGTCTTTTCTTTGGCCCTATCTGTCAGGGGAACCTGCCAGTAGCCCTTAGTAAGATCAAGCGTGGAGAAATATCCACTCTCGGCATGGGGTACGCGTCAAATTTGGAAACCTCATTCAGCTTCCGAAAATCATTACAGAAGCGTAATGAGCCATCTGGTTTTGGGATGAGTACAATTGGACTCGACCACTCGCTTCTGGACTCCTCGATCACGCCAAGGTCCAACATTTTCTTAACCTCCTCAGATATTGCTCGCCTACGAGCTTCTGGTACCCGATAAGGTTTCAAGTTGACTTTTACTCCTGGCTCGGTGACAATGTCATGCTTTATGAGGTTAGTACGCCCTGGCAGTTCTGAGAACACATCAGTATTCCTTTGGATGAACTCCAGGGTCTCCTGTTTTTGGGATTTTGACAGGGACTCTGACACACATACTTCCGGGGTCACTTTATGAGGTGTACCTACTGCAGCCAGGGTCTCCCTGTCTTTCCAAGACTTAATTAAGTTCACGTGGTAAATCTGTTCCGGCTTGCGTCTACCGGGCTGGTATACTTTATAATTAACATCTCCTACTTTCTCAAGGATTTCATAGGGCCCTTGCCATTTAGCCAGGAACTTACTTTCTACAGTAGGAACTAACACCAACACCCGATCCCCCGGGTTGAAGCTCCTTACTTTGGCCGACCTATTATACACACGGCTTTGAGCTTCCTGAGCCTGCTGTAGATGTTCCCTGACTACAGGCATAACTGCCGAAATCCTGTCTTGCATTTGGGAGATGTGTTCTATTACGCTCCTGTGGGGTGTAGACTCTTGCTCCCAGGTTTCTTTGGCAATGTCAAGAAGACCCCGGGGACGCCGCCCATAAACTAACTCAAAGGGAGAAAATCCCGTGGACGACTGAGGAACCTCCCGGACTGAGAACATTAGATAAGGCAACAGACAGTCCCAGTCCTTACCATCCTTACTGACCACCCTCTTTAACATACTCTTCAGGGTCTTATTAAATCTTTCCACAAGACCGTCAGTTTGAGGATGGTATACTGACGTGCGCAAATGCTTAATATTAAGGAGCTGGCATAACTCCTTGGTGACCTTTGACATAAAGGGGGTCCCTTGATCAGTAAGGATCTCTTTTGGAATGCCAGTACGGGAAAACATATGGAACAACTCCCTGGCAATAAGTTTTGAGGAGGTGTTCCTCAGAGGTATGGCCTCAGGATAACGTGTGGCGTAGTCCACCACCACCAATATATATTGATGGCCTCGGGCAGACTTCACTAACGGGCCAACGAGGTCCATTGCGATCCTCTCAAACGGTACCTCTATTATAGGTAATGGCACCAGGGGACTCCTGTAATGGGGCATGGGAGCTGTTAGTTGGCACTCAGGGCAGGACTCACAGTACCGCTTTACATCCCCATGCACCCCTGGCCAGAAGAACCTTTGGAGGATGCGCTCCTTTGTCTTTTCGCTGCCCAGATGACCCCCTAGCACGTGCTTGTGTGCGAGGTCCAAAACCATTTTCCGAAAAGGCTGTGGCACTACCAGCTGCTCCACCACCTCCCCATGGACTTTGTCCACCTGATACAAGAGCTCCTGGTTTATTGCCATGTGAGGAAACACAGTATTCGCCCCTGGGTATTGAGGTTCCCCATTTATAACCTTAACATTTTCCCTAGCTTTCACTAGGGTGGGATCTCTGAGCTGAGCGGTCCCAAAATTATCCCGTGAGACCTCAAGGTCAGGCATAACCGCCACATCCTCTTGTTCCTCGGTCTCACCTGCCAGAACCGCTAGGGGAAAAGTATCACCGGTTTCTAGGGTCACCCCTACTGCCTGAGCCATGGCATCGGGGTCAAATGGTTCTGGATCAATAGTAGGGCATGCATTAACATCAGTACAGTTATTAACCACACATGCAACCTTCTTGTGCCACGAGTCCCAAAACAGGGGGAAATCCCTCCCTAGGATTACAGTATGCATTAGGGACCTCACCACCCCCACTTCATGGGAGGCCAGGCCGAGCAAACTGGCCTGGCGAACAGAGACTTCCACCTGGCTGAGTCACATTCCATTGGCTCTCCTGTAAGGGGACAATTGGCCACAATATGCCCAGGTTCATGACATCGCCAGCACCTTATGCGGTCCCGATCTCCTTGAGTCTCTGGTCGAGACCGTACTGACCATTTGGGACCCAGTCTCTCCCCGATATGCTCACCTCCTGAGCCACCTGCCTTAGGGACATTTTTCACCCCCCTTACACCTGGAACAGTCTTACCGGAGGTTCCGGACGATTTGCTGTTCCCGGGGATGGATCGTCCAGGAGGAGCCGTCTGGAGTAAATCCTCGGTGGCCTTGTACCTCTCAACGAGGCTTACGAGGTGCTCTGCATCCTTGGGGTCGCCTTGTCCCACCCAGCGCTGGATCTCCGGGGGCAAAGCGCGAACAAACTTGTCCAGGACCACTTTCTCCACCATCTGCGCAGGCGTAGACTCTTCTGGTTGCAGCCACTTTTTCACCAGGTGAAACAGGTCGTACATCTGTGAACGTGCTGGCAAGTGGTCAGAGAAGGTCCAATTATGCACACGCCGGGCCCGCACGTTGGTGGTCACACCCAAGCGAGCCAGGATCTCGCCCTTTAATTTGACATAGTCCTGGGCATCCTGCTCGCCAAGGTCAAAATATGCCTTCTGGGGCTCTCCAGTTAGAAACGGCGCCACAACTTCAGCCCACTGGGCCACTGGCAACTTCTCCCGCTCGGCCACTCTCTCGAAGACCCTAACATCATCGGTAAGAGTCATTTTCTGCATAGATGACTGTACTGCAGCACATGCGGCGGGAAGCGAGTTTGGCGTCCTCTGCACACTTTGCGCCATCGCCAGGACTTGCTCTTGGAGCTGCTTGTTGATGTGCTGCTGCTCCTGTAGGGCGAGACGGTTAGCCTCTATCAGCAGGGCGTTGGTTTCTGCCTGGGCCCGCATGGCCTCTTCGTGCACCTTCTGCTGGTTTGCGGTCATCAACTGGAGGCTACTGTTCGCTTGTATCAGCTGCTTCAGAAGCTCATCCATCTTGGCGGTCTCTGACTGCTGTGCAGCTGCCGCTTTTATCCAGGACATAAGGTTCTAGCACGATCCAGGCACTTTTCCACTGTCGTCGCCCTTAGCAACCGAAACTGTGTGTATGTCTCTTTAAGTCTGGGTGCCCGCATCCGAAGCACCATATGTGAGGGATCAGCGTCCAGAGCAGGTAGCAGGCTGGGCTTCCACAGACAGAGACAGTGACACACTGAGTAAAGTTCAAGTCCAGGCTGTGCCTGGTTTATTTATGTGATAAACGGAAACAAAACACGGCCTTAACTTCAGGCATAAAACATAAAACAAAACCTGCTCGGCTGAGCGCTAACTATACACAAGACAGTCCTAACTATACCAGGGACACACTCAGTGACCCTGGGAAAAGCTGCAAAGACACATAGCATATGCTACTTACAATATGGCTCCAGCAAACCACCAGCAGCCATGACAGGCCTGCAGACTCAGGCTTTATAGGCCTGGCACCAGCCTCACCTGGTGCGTGGGAGTGGCCACCCACCCGGCTCTTTGACCACTCCAGAAAAGCCGACCCGGATAAAGCGGACTGGAACCGCTTATTACATGTCAGTATCTACTGACACAAACAAATGTCGGCTTCCCTTCACCGAGCCCAGGCCACTCGGTGACACGCACTGGTCCATACCTTTCCTAAGGCCGCATATGACAGCATTCTTGGGGAAATATACCTTCCCTCCACTACTCCCCCTGTCACTGTCTCACAATAGTCATTTAGTTTCTCTTGCAGTCAAAATGCAGCTAAATAATGTAACTACACTGTGATAACCCTCTGGAATGACCACACTTACAATTTAAAGGGCAGATTAAGGGCAGGAAAGAAGGACCAAACACGCAAACCCTTGACTCACAAAGAGTCGTCCTATAGCACTCAGGAGAGGAAAATAAACCCTGTGAAGGAAACCTCCGGAGGAACCATGGAGAAAGGTTTGCCCTTCCCGTGGGTTAGAAGGATATTGCAAACATGTAACTCATTACAATGATGATAGAATTGTACATGGTAGCAGATATACAATGACAATATGGAACAAATAAAGGCTAGAACAATAAATGCATTGTTGTACAGGTAATAGTTAAATAAACAGTGGTAGAGTTGTAGAGAACGGGTTGGACGGGAGGGAGATGTTTCCTCCAGTTCTTCTGATAAGAAAAGGAAGAAGAGAGAGGTAAAGCTAGAGGAGGAGAGAGGTAAGATTATAGGTAAAATCTATTTCTACACAACACACACATGAGCTCCTCCTTCCTAAAACAGAAACTTATCTGCTGAAATTTACACAACAGTGGGTTCCAAAGGTCTTCATACTCCTTGAACTGTTACTGCTACAAACCTACTTTTATTGAGGTACACAGAGAATGATGCATGCTTCACAAATGTTTGCAAATTAAAAAAAAACTGAAAAGTGCATTGTGCACATGTATCAACTCCTCGAGTCAATACTTTGTAGGACCACCTTTAGCTGCTATGACAGCTGTAGTCTGTTGGGAGATGTCTCTACAGCTTTGCACATCTAGAGGCTGGAATATTTGCCACTTCTTCTTTGCAAAATAGCTCGAGCTCAGTCAGATTGATTGGAGAATATCTGTGAACAGCAATTTTCAAGTCCTGCCACAGATTATCAATGGGATTTAGGTCTGGATGGTGACTGGGACATTGTAACACATGAATATGCTTTAATTAGAACCATTAAAATGTAGCTTTGGTTGTATGTTTAGGGTCGTTGTCCTCAAGGCCGTATTTACCATTAGGCACTGGAGGTCTTTATCAAGGGGTGGAGGGTGCTGTGATAGAATAGTGATGTTTAGTGACATTAATTACTGGAGGATACGTCTCCTCCACAGCATTTTTCATTCTGAGGATGCTGCAGCCAGGCTGCCTCCGTCGGGTCAGGGAGTAGGGGGAGCACACACAGCACGGCTTTCTGCAGAAGAAAACCATCAGATTTGGAGCAGGAAGCTCCTTACAGCCCTGTCCATGCTGTGTCCCCCACCTGTGCCTGAGGTGTTCTGCTGCTGTGTTATCATCCTGATCCTGCTATCAGTTTTTCACTGTCTCTGACCCTCAGCAGCCATCCTGGGATGGGGGAAGGGTGTGTGGCCTGTTGTGGCCTGTGATAGGCTGCCCCTGTGATGTGAATGATGAATGTTCACAGCTACAGCCGGGATGAATATGGCGGCCACTGGGACAAAATGGGAGCATCTGGGAGGCGAGTATGATTCCTAGCTTCAATTTTTTTTTTATTATGCTCCAACGGACGAACAAGCTTTCTTAAAGGGATTTTGCCACAAAGTAAAATTGACGTGGGAAGCTTGCAAATTAAATAACAAACATTTTCACCATTCATTATTATTAAAAATTCTGGACTGTTTTTGTTTTAGCTGCTCCTTTAGTGATCCATTGTTTAACGCTCGTCTCCAGGGGATACAACCAGTAACAAGAACTCCTCACTCCTGGTCAGACATGCTCAGACATCACCTCTCAGGTAGCTACTGAGTGTTCAAACCCCAGGTGCTGTCATTCTACTCCCATCCACTGTACTCCTTAGTAATTAGTCAAACAGTGCAAATAAATAAAAAGAAACCTCAGTGAGGTCTGTGCATTGATAAAGAGGAAAAAAAAAACACAGGTTTGGTTCCTGCAGGGATTTGAACCAAGGACCCTTGAACCTGGAGGCAAAAGCTTTACCTCTCAGCTACTCACAATGCTTTACATAAACAGGCCTATCTTTGACTAGAAAGAGGAAAGGCCTGGTGATGTCATCCTGCTGGGTCACATGATATGCAAATCAAACAAATCACACATGCCGCCTTCTGAGCACACAGAGCTGAAAAGCTGGATATAGGAGGTATGAAATGAGATTGTGGCAAAACCCCTTTAACTCTGGAAACACCCTTTTTATTTTGGTTGCCAAAACTATTATACTATTATATACAGGCAGTCCCCGGGTTACAAACAGGATAGGGACTGCAGGTTTGTTCTTAAGTTGAATTTGTATGTAAGTCAGAACAGGTACATTTATTAAATGTAACTCCAGCACAAAACTTTTTTTTTTTTTCCATTCTGGATGGTGCAAGGAAGGGTTTCTACATTTTGTTTTGCTGTCTGTGACCCTGTTAAGAGAATGTAACCTCATTTTTACCTCATGTGCTGCTGTGGCATGCTGGAACTTGTTCCACAGCTGTGAAACATGGAACTACAAGTGTCAGTATGCCCCATTAATCTCCGTTTGTAACTAAGGGACAGATGTAAGTCGGAAGTGTGTAAGTTGAGGACTGCCTGTAATTATATAATATTATAATAGTTTTGGGAAACAAAATAAATAAATACATTCCGTTTGGGCTAGAGAGAAACATGCAATTGCACCATTGTTTTCTTGGTTTCATTTTTATGGATTCCATATTTTACTACTTTAAAAAAAATAAAAACATGAAAATATTTTTAATTGCATTGATATTTTATTTGACTAATAACTTTTTATTTTTCTGCTGAGAGGCAAGTGTCAGGGATGTCTTTTTGTGTGCAGAAGTGTATTTTTTATTGGCACTTTATAGCAGTCAACATAATTATTACCCTCTGATAAATTCGACTTTTACGGATGCAGCAATACCAATTGTATTTAATTTTTTAAAATTATTTTACTATTCTTTTTTTTATGTAAAACCTTTACATGCTTATTTTTTATATTTTTAATATAACTAGTCCTTTCAGAAACAAGTGAACTATGACTTTAAGGCCTCGTTCACACGGCTTATTTGGGCACGGATTGGCGCCGTACTCCGCGCCGGATTTGCGCTGCAGTACGGCGCCAATCCGTCCCTGTCATTACGGTAATCCACTGCTCTCATAGAGAACAGTGGATTCCGTCGTTCCTCCCCGCTCGGCGAATCCGCCGCGGGGGGAGAAACTGACATGCATATTATTTACGGCGCGTACGCGCCGTAAACAATGCATTGTCTATGGGGCCGGGAGCGGCGCCCCCGCCGCGCTCCGGCCCCGCCCCCTTCCCGCCCCTTATTCACGGCGGATTTGTCGGGAATAAGCCGTGTGAACACGGCCTAAAGGGAGGGTCACCAAGACTGAAAGATGAGACTCATGTATCTTGTAATCACCAGGGAAGGCCCCATTCTCATGTTTATAATGCAGTTTATAGCTTTACATAATACTGTTTCGGAGAAATTTTATTTTCAATTCTGCAGCACGGTGTTAGAAGAGAAGTTCAGCATCTTCATGAGCTGCCGCATCATCCTGCCCACCCCTGCAGATTGATGGTTTATTACCTGTTTCTGTGACTAGATAATGAACTTCCAATCCCTGAGGGTGGGCAGGGTGAGGCGGCAGCTCATGCAGACGCTGATCTCATTTCAGCTACCACCGGTTGCAGAATTGAAAATTAAATTTCTCTAAAACATTGTTATGTAAAGCTGTAAACTGTATGCTGCCCTCAGTGAGTGCAGTTTAGAGCATCTGACAAGTCCTCTTTAAAGGGGTTTTATCGTTACAAAGATCATGTCTCAGATTATGGGGACAGTAAAAATAAGCACTTTTGTAATTGGGTTGCATTACCTCGGTCACTTGGTTTAGCAGATATGAGCTTCTCTTTGAATCTGTCTTCTATATCTGCTGTTGCTGGTCAGAACACCCCCTGGTCGATTCTCGCACCCTAGACACGCCCCCTGCACTGTGATTGGCTGACATTTCATTCAGCCTGTTGGGATACGCCCCTAGACAGGAAACGCCCCGGCCATGCCCCATGCACTGTGATTGGCTGCCTGCACACTCTGTGTTTACTCCCCTCTGAGCTGTTAAAATCGATAGTGAAACCAAGTCTGCTGGTTCTATGTACATCTCCCAGCTTTAGGGTCAATGTTCTGAGCAATTACTGGCTGTTTAACCCCTTAACGACCTTGGGTGTATCAGTACGTCCCAGGGCCGCTAAGGGGCTTTGCAGGGGGATCGCTCCGCGACCCCCCCGCACAGCCGGCGGGTGTTAGCGGCAAATCGCTGTTTTACCCATCAGGCGCCGCGGCAAAGATGGCCGCGGCGTCTGAATTAACGCCGATCGGTGCCGCGGACCGATCGGTGCGGTGATCGGCATAAGCGCAGCTATGCTGCGCCGATCCGATCACCGGGCATTGTGGTGGGGAGCCTTGGGAAGGCTCCCGTCACTTACCCTGGCCGGTTTGCCCCACTTCCGTCCGCAGACAGGAAGTGGGGAAACCGCCATCTTTGTACACCCTAATGCATTGCCTATGCAATGCATTAGGTTGTATTAACAATCGCGCCACCTAGTGGTCAAGTACCACAGGTGGACTCAATGTTACAGTAAAAAAATAAATAAATTTTTAAAGTATAAAAAAAAAAAAGGATTAAAAGTTCAAATCACCCCCCTTTCACCATTTTACAATTAAAAACATTAAAATAATAAAAAAGTTACACATATTTGGTATCGCCACGTCCGAAAAAGTCCGATCTATAAAAATATAACATCATTTATCCCGTACGCTGAACACCGTAGAAGAAAAAAAATTCCAAACGGCAAAATTGCGTTTTTCGGTCATTTTACGTCACTCAAAAAATGGAATAAAAATGATCAAAAAAGTCGCATGCATTCCAAACTGCTAGCGATAAAAAGTACACTTCAGCCTGCAAAAAATGACTCCTCAGTGACGTCCGTAGGTGTTAGTACAAAAAAGTTATTGGTCGCACATAAATGCCGTGGCGCAAATTTCAAAAATAGAAAATGTTTGGAATTTTTTTACGGTACCAAAATATAGCGGAAACCCTACATGTTTGGTATTGCCGGATGCGTAACAACCTGTAGAATACAGATAACACATTATATTTACCGAAGATTGAACGCCGTAAAAGCAAAATCCCCGCAAACATGGCGAAAATACTTTTTTTTTCACAATTTGTCCCACTTGGAATTTTTTTGTGGTTTCCCAGTATATTCTATAGTATAGTGAATAACACCATTAGAAAGTACATCTTGTCCCGCAAAATAAAAGCCCTCATGTGTCTATATAGGTGGAAAAATAAAGAAGTTATGGCTTTCAGAAGGCGAGGAGGGAAAAACGAACGTGTCACCCAAAAAAAACGGCGGGTCCTTAAGGGGTTAAGGGGCTTTTGCCAAGAGGTTGATTCACCTCCTCACAGATCCAGTCCTTAAGCTGCTGCATGGAAAAGGCGTTCTGTTCCTCAGATTGAATGCAAGCCCCGCCTCCTTATGACATCATCACCTGTAGTGTATCACATAAGGATTCAACACTGCATCTGTATAAGTTGTTTATATAGTACAGTGCTTAGGTAATTAGCCCTGTAATACAGCGGTTTGGGAGTTCAAGCCCCACCAGTTGTGGTTTTTTTTTTTTTCTTTAAAATTTGTACACATATGTAAAGATATGAAAATATATGTGTAGACATCTATAATTTTATTCGTATACACACACAAAGCTCCGCTATATAGTGTCCCATCCTCACAGTCCCACCAAGCACTTCCAACATACGTGAGACCATGCATATATTCTGGGGGATGAGACATGATATAGGGGAGCCCTGTATGTGTATATATATCATTATAGAGATTAACATATATATTTTAGGTCTCTCTACATATGTGTAGAATTTAGGGGGAATTGTGAGGGACTAGAACTCCAAACCCCTTCGTTGTAAAAGCAATAGTCTACCACTGCTCTACCTCTAGACCACCAGCCCAAGTTAGTTACAGGCTGAGCAGGACCTTCTCTCAAAGCTGATTTGCTCCTCCCCCATTGTTTTCACTCACATGTCACTGTCACATGTCACTGACAGGAAGCAGAGAGCTTTGCTTGAAGCTGACATTTGTAGTTGAGTAAAGATCTCTGCCTGTTGTCAGTACAATTTGGATGAACACCACTAGAAGTAACAGCTGTTGGCTTTCAGTTGTGTGTAATCTAAGACATATGACAGGTGCTTGCTGGAGCTTGCTGGAGCCTCAGGGCTGCAGACATAAGCAGGCAGGAGGCTACAGAGCTGTTATATCCAGTACAACCTTCTGCATCCCCTGCTTTAAACAAAATGATGATGTCACAGGTCTTCGGTGAGGACAGACACGCCTCCTGGGAGGAGAGACACGCCTGCTGACAGGAGAGACACGCCCCTGGATTTCAAACTCAATCTGAGAAAATTAGCTGAACAGCACGAGCAGCTCAAACGATAAATCCCCTTTAACCCCTTAAGGACCCGCCGTTTTTTGTTGTTGACAAGTTCGTTTTTCCCTCCTCGCCTTCCACGTAGCCATAATTATTTTTACTTTTCCACATACATAGACACATGAGGGCTTTTATTTTGTGGGACAAGATGTACTTTCTAATGGTGTTATTCACTGTACTATAGAATATACTGGGAAACCGCAAAAAAATTCCAAGTGGGACAAATTATGAAAAAAAACATATTTTCACCATGTTTCCGCGTGTTTTGCTTTTACGGCGTTCAATCTTCGGTAAATATAATGTGTTATCTGTATTCTATAGGTTGCTACGCATCCGGCAATACCAAACATGTAGGGTTTCCGTTATGTTTTGGTACCATAAAAAAATTCCAAACATTTTCTAATTTTGAAATTTGCACTGTGGCGCCATTTTGTGCGACCAATAACTTTTTTCTACTAACACCTACGGACGTCAGTGAGGGGGCATTTGTTGCGGGCTGAAGTGTACTTATTATCGCTAGAAGTTTGGAATGCATGTGACTTTTTTGATCACTTTTATTTTGAGTGACGTAAAATGACCAAAAGACGCAATTTTGGCGTTTGGAATTTTTTTTCTTCTACGGTGTTCAGCAAACGGGATAAATGATGTTATATTTTTATATATCGGACTTTTTCAGACGCGGCGATACCAAATATGTGTAACTTTTTTATTATCTTAATGATTTTATTTGTAAAATGGGTAAAGGGGGGTGATTTGAACTTTTAATACTTTTTTTTTTTTTTTGTACTTTAAAACATTTTTTTTTTCACTGTAACATTGAGTCCCCCTAGGGTGCTTGACCACTAGGGAGCGCGATTGTTAATACAGCCTAATTAGGGTGTACAAAGATGGCGGTTTCCCCACTTCCTGTCTGCAGCCGGAAGTGGGGCAAACCGGGACATGGCAGTGACGGGAGCGTTCACAGTGCTCCCCACTGCCGTGTCCGGTCGTCGGATCGCTCCAGCTATGCGCGGCACCGATCGTCATTCATTCAGACGCCGCGGCCATCTTTGCCGCGGTGTCTGACGGGTTAAACAGCACCAGCAGGCGGCGCTGTTACAGCCGGGTGGTTTCGGCTAACAGCCGCAAACACCCCGCGGCGGTGCGGGGGGGTCGCCGAGCGATACCCCAGCAAAGCCCCATAGCGACCCCGGGATGTACTCATACGTCCAGGGTCGTTAAGGGGTTAATGGGGGCATGTTGAGACCCTGTGCTTAGAGCAACACAAGCTGTAAATACAGTCCTGGTTGTCCTGCTGGAAGGTGAACCTCTACCCCAGTCTCAAGTCATTTGCCTCTAACAAGTTTTCCTCCAGGATTGTCTTGTATTTAGCTCCATCCATCTTCCTATCGACTCTGAGCAGCTTTCTAGGACCTGCTGAAGCAAAGCCTCTCCCCAGCATGATGCTGCCCCCACTATGCTACAAGGTGGGGATGGTGTGTTCAGGGTGATGTTTAGTGTTGGCTTTTCGCCACACACAGCGTTTGGCATTTAGGCCAAAAAGTTAAAATTTGGTCTCATCTGACCAGAGCACCTTCTTCTAAATGCTTACTGTGTCCACTGCATAGATTTTCCAGAGTGACCCAGGAGTGGCTGCTTCTTTAACTGGTTCTCTCCTTTTTGGGCTGTCAGTTTAGGTGGACGGGCATGTCTTTGTAGGTTAGCAATTGTCATACTCCTTCCATTTAACAATGATGCATTGAACAGTGCTCCTTGAGATGTTTAAAAAAAAAAACAAAAAAAACCTGCAATACACTTTGCCACAACTTTATCCCTTATCTGTCTGGTCTTCATTACGCTGTTTGTTGACTAATGTTCTCTAACAAACCTCAGAGACCTTAACAGAACAGCTGTAGTTCTACAGAGAATAAATGACATATAGATGTACTTTATTTAATAATTAGGTAACTTCTAAAGGCTATTGGTCACACTGGATTTTTTTTATCGGCATTAGAGAACATAGGTATGAATACATATGCGGGCCACACTTTTCAGTTTTTAACTCGCAAAACTTTGGAAAAGTACATATAATTTTCTTTATATACATCATTTACCAACGATGGATTGAACAATGCTCCTTGAGATGTTAAAAAAAAAAAAAAAAACTAACCCTGCAATACACTTTGCCACAACTTTATCCCTTATCTGTCTGGTTTTCATTATGCTGTTTGTTGACTAATGTTCTCTAAAAAACCTCAGAGACCTTAACATAACAGCTGTAGTTCTACTGAGAAAAATTACATATAGATGTACTTTATTTACTAATTAGGTGATTTCTACAGGCGATTGGTCGCACTGGATTTTATTTATAGGTATCAGAGTACAGAGGTATGAATATATGCAGGCCACAATTTTCAGTTTTTAACTCGCAAAACTTTGGAAAACTACATATCATTTTCTTTATATATTTGTGTTGTTCTATCACATAAAATATCAATTTAATACATTTAAGTTTGAAGCTGTAATGTTTAGAAATAAGGAACATCTCAAGGGGTCAACAGAAATCTAGTAATCAGGACGGAGTCCAGGACTGGAGGTTTGTGCTGTTGATCTACTAGACCAATAATATGTAACATTAGCCCAACTGTAGTAGAATTACAATTCCAAGAATGGAAAAGCTTTCCTTATATTGACATCAAGCAGAGATCTTGAAAGTAGTGGAGGTCAGAAATATTGCAGATACTAAGTGATATATCATAGTCATATCATAAGTGACACCCACTGGTAGTGGTGAGTGCCCAGCTCCTGTGCCCCTGCCATCATGGCACTGTAATAGTATGGTGGTTCACAGTATGCATGTTAAAGCATACAGTATATGTAATTATCTGAGTGGGGTCCACCTAGTTGAGGTCTTCTATCCTTTGACGAAATTTAAAAAAAACTGCAAAAGAGAGATCCTTTCTGTAAAAAAAATGACACCGTTAATTGTTTGGGAAAAAAGCAGACCCCACGTAAAAAAAACGTTAGGGGGATGTATCAATGGGTTTTTAACTGTACATGGTAAAGACCAAATACCGGTGGGGAAATGCCGACTGGTATTTTGTCTTTTTTTGGTATGCAGGGGGACGACTTTTGTTTGCGGATTCAAGCCGTCCCCCTTCACACCCATATGGTTCTGTTCTGCCTGAAAACCGAGTGGAAGAATTAACATGTTCTATGCTTTTTGGACCGCCGGCAGTGTAAAAAAAGTCCGGAGGAAAATCCGTGCAGTGGGAACTGCTGCACGGATTTTCTATTGATGTCAATGTAAAAGGTCGACAGTCGGTTTACAGACGGCTTTCAAATCCGAAAACCGTCTGTAAAACCGACGGAAAACCTGTGCTGTGGGGAAATGCCCTTGTAAGTTAGACTAGACATTCTTACAATTCGCCACATTTATCATGGTGTTGATAAATCTGGTGTGAGTTAAAACCACCTAGTCTAACTTTATACCATCATTAAGTTGGTATTACTTCATGCCACTAACATGCGCCCAAATTCCAAATTGTACTCCATTACATAGTTACATAGTTTGTCAGGCCGAAAAAAGACATAGTCCATCCAGTTCAGCCCATTTATTAAAGTGTTGCTAAAGTGTTAAAGTGTTGATCCAGAGGAAGGCAAAAACCCCCATGAGGTAAGGAGCCAATTGACCTCATGTTAGGGAAAAAATTCCTTCCTGACTCCAATCTGGCAATCAGAAAAATCCCTGGATCAATGACCCCTCTCCTGAATCCTAGTCGCTATAACTTGTTATATTATTACATCTAGAAATGTATCCAGCCCTTTCTTCGGAATCCTAGTCACTATAACTTCACGCTCCAGAAATGCATCCAAGGGCCCTTCTTGAACCTGTTAGTGAATTCACCATGACAATTTCCTCTGGCAGAGAGTTCACAGTCTCACCGCTTTTACAGTAAATAATCCCTTTCTATGGTTTATGTAGAAACTTTTTTTTCCTCAAGACGTAGAGATGCCCCTTGTTCTAGATACAGTCCTGGGTATAAATAAATCTTTAGCGAGATCTCTATATTGGCCCTTAATATATTTAAAACCATTTATTATGTCCCCCCCGAAGCGTCTTTCTCTAAACTAAAAAACCCTAACCTTGCTAATCTTTCTGGATATTACAGTCCACCCAGCCCTTTAATTATTTTTGTTGCCCGCCTTTGTACCTGTTCAAGCTCTAACAATGTCTTTCCTGGCATGGTGCCCAAAACTGTACACAAAAATTCCATGTGTGGTCTAACCAGCGACTTGTATAATGGGAGAATAATGTTCTCATCATGTGCCTCTATGCCCCTTCTAATGCACCCTGATCCTTTTTAGCTTGGCAGCTGCTGCCTGACACTGGCTGCTACAGTTAAGTTTACTGTCCACTAGGATTCCCAAGTCCTTCTCCATGTCACTTTTACCCAGTGTTTTTCCATTTAAAAAGTAATCATGTAATGGATTTTTCCTCCCAGGGTGCATAACCTTGCATTTATCAGTGTTAAACCTCATCTGCACTTCTCTGCCCAGGCCTCCAACCTATCCAGATCCCTTTGTAATAACACTTTACCCTCTATTGTGGGTGGATTCCTTTATTAGGCTTAGTATCATCTGCAAAATCGATATTCAAATGTGCAATCCTGTGTAAGTCATTTATGAAAATATTAAAGAAAATAGGGCCCGAAAATGACCTTGTGGTTCCCCCACTAGTAACAGGGATCCAGTCTGAGTATGCACCATTAATTAAAACCCCTTTTTTTTCTATCAGTGAGCCAGTTAAATTACCCACTTGCACACATTTTCCCCAGTCCAAGCATTCTCATTTTATTTACCAACCTTTTTTTGTGACACCCTATCAAATGCTTTAAGAAAAATCCCAAAAATATGACATCCAGTGCTTCACCCGATCCAGTCTGGAAAATAACCTCCTCATAGAAGCTGATGAGATTAGTTTTGACAGGACCGATCTTACATGAACCATGCTGGAACGGCGTTATACATTTATTCAGTGAGAATACTCCAGGATAGCATCTCTAAGAAAACCTCAAACATTTTACCCACAAAGAGGTTTTAAACTTACTGGCCTGTAGTTTCCAGGATCACTTTTAGACCCCTTTTTGAATATTGGTACCACATTTGCTATGCGCCAATCCTTTGGGACATACCCAATTATCTTTGGTGCAAATTGTGCCAAAATTCTGGCACAACTGCGTTGATACATGTGCCCCATAGTATCCTGCTTTTTCCTTCGCTGATCTCATTATACCAGTCAGTGATGGCTCAGTATCACTAAGAATTTGACTAGTTAAATATAATTGTCCCTGATGATTCCCTTCGCGCACCTCCAATGCCTAACCCCTGATGCCCCTAATTTTTTTAATGTGGCCTCAATATAGAGTTGAATAGTCGTGTATAGATGTCCAGCAGTCAGGTTAAACAGAGTTGGTGCAAGTGGAGGGGATACTGCAATCCCATTGCAATAGGACAAAGAAAGTCCACAGCACTCATAGCTGTTTTAACGTAATTTTGTATTCATCAAAAATTCAAGTAGTGACTTAATTATACCACTTAGTGCAGAGATTTGTTGTGATCCAGAATCATGACTTTTTGCAACTTTGCGGCTATAACATAACCTTAAAGGGGTTTTTTTCCCGATGTAATGGTTTTACGTGGGATCCCAAAATGGTATTTAATCACTTTCTAAATATATGTAATTACAAAAAGGAAGTGTGGGTTACGCTTCTTACAGGCCCCTTTGTTCTTAAAAGTTTTCATTAGACAGACCAGGAGCTAACGGGAGCTGATCTGGCCTGTTGCGTGTTTGCCTTATCTGATGACAGGGGAAAATGAAGAAGCTGAAAGGGTGTGGAGAAATGCAGTGTATGATTTTTCTGTATTTAAAAATCCACTGTTGTAAAGTTATTATTTTTAGAAAAATTTTTAACGCTCCCCTGATTTCCCCCACTCTCTGCTCCAGGTGAGGTTCTGATCGCATGTTTGTTTATATTCCCCCGAGTGATAAGGAGGTAAAGGGAATCACTTTTTTGGCAAAACCCCTTTAAACATGCTCCTCACAGTCAGGGAGGTGGAATGTGATTTTTTTTCCCCCTCACACTAGCTATCCTCATACACATCATATGTTGTCATTACATCCTGTTGACTGCTATTGCAGATGGGTCCATACCAATTTTATTGGCGCTGGTAGCAATTAATAGTAATGATAATAATAGCAATGATGTTCTTGAAAAGCTCCTGACATTCAAAAAAGGACAGAATTTAGTAAGGCCTCTAAGTTTTAATCACACAATCCAAAAAAAAAAAGAAAGCCACACCCCAAAATATGTCAAAAAAGTGATTTAATCACCTAATCCTACAAGCAAGTTTCAACCCTCCAGGATTTTATTCTCAAGTGGCTTTAGAAGACTCCATGGAGGCGTTGAAACGTTGCTTGTATGGACTTAGGTGATTAAATCACTTTTTTTGACATATTTTGGTGGTGCTGCTTTCTTTATTTTTTGGATTTTGGAGGGTTTTGGATCATACCTTTGAGCTTTGCACACCTCTGTTAGATTTTGTTGCAGTGCTGTATCCTTGTCTTTTTTTATTTTTGCTGAATCTACACAATGTATAAAGTACACCAATATAAGGTACTATATTTTTGGTATCATACCCCTTTTTTGTTGCTCAAATTCAATCTAAATATTTCAGATCATTGTTGGAGATGTAAATTAAGGGTTGGACATCATTTTTGGGGAATTCTCATTGATTCAGTCTTTTTGGCGTAAGGTACAACAACTTCTCAAAAAAAGTATTGAATATTAAAGTTTAATTGTACCCTAAGGGGGTTTTATTGAAAGTAATACCACAGTGGATGGGTCCAAAGACCCAGCGTTTTGCAGGGTTTACTTACACCCGTGATGCTTAACCCCTTTAAGCCCAACCCACCGTCTTTTGGCATCAGGCATTTCAGGTCGTTCGTCTACAGCGAAGTCTTTTGTACTACACAACCCTGATCCCAGTGCAGCTCCTGCAAGCACCGGGGAGCAGGGGAAACCTTCGTTCCCCAGTGCTTTAACCCTTTGATTTTCGCGGATCGTCACCCCAGCGCAATCAAAGGGTTTCCCTGCTCTGTCGGGTGATTGGAACACCCAGTGACCCGCAGGCCCGGGAAACAGCTGCACAGTCACCCCGGGGGCCCTAAGTAGCCCCGGGGCTTTTTCTGAAAAGAACCCGTGATCAGGACAGACTGTGTGTTTCCCTGATCACTGCCTGTGCCCAGACTGCATAGATTATAATTATTACCATTTTGAATTTTGAATTTTTGAAATTAATGAATATGAATTACTAACTGTAAAAAAAAAAAAAAAAAGGTAACAGTTCTCCCTTCATGGGATTTTTTTTAAAAAAAAAAAAAAAGTGAAAAAAAAAAGAATAATAAAATAAATAATAAAATAAAAAAATGTAATAAAAAATAATTGTGCATACATTGCACACAGAAAAAAACTAACATATTGGGTATTCACCGACTGTATACCTGTTAAAATTAATCTACATGTTAAGTGTGAAAGTAAAAGGGTTTTAAAAAAAAATGTAAAAAAAAAAAAAAAAATTGAAAAAAATTTTTTCTGCAATTATTTATAAGTAAACTTAAATATTCCCCTAAAGTAAAATTTTGCCCAATAAAACGAGGCCTCAGACAACTGCGTCACTGAAAAAATAAAAAAGTTCAATGTTTAAAGCAAGGGTGCAAAAAAATAAAAAAAAAATTTGGCATTAACTATTTTCAGGGGTTCGGTTAAGGGGTTAAAGGGGTAGTCCATTTCAGGAAATTTTTTCTTGGACTCCTGTGATCCGCTTTGCGGTAATGGGAGGGCAAAAGCTACGCCTTCCCTTCTCTTCACTCTTTGGAATCCAATATAGCTAAGCGCACACATCAGCTATACTCAGAACTCCCTAGAAGTGAATGGGAGGACGGCGAAAAAAAGGGTTTCCCCCTCATTCAAGCAAACTGGATCACAGCTATGGCCAGGAAGAGAATTTCCTGAAAGGGGGATACCCCATTAATCTTGGGGAAACTGGAAAAGTATTTTCCCCAACTAGACCCGATTATATGAGAGATTTAAAAGGGGTTTTGCCAGAGTAATGTTTGAGTGGGATCCCCCAAAAATGGGTGCTTAATCAATTTTCAAAATAATGTGTTTACAAATGGACCCTGTGAGAGCTACAGACTGCCATTTTCTCCTTAGTTACCTGTATTTTTACTTTAGACATGACCAGGGGTGACAGGGGGATCGGGCCGAAATTGGGTTTGCACTTCTTATTGATGAAGGGACATAAATGAGCTTTAAAGGGGTGGGGAGAAATGTGCGTGAGAGTCTGTCTGCTGTATAGAGAATATTTTGAAATTTTATTATTTGAGTCAGTTTTTGGACATACCTTTTTCCTCACTCCCCCTGCCACCCCTCCCCCCAAACCCCTGCACTTTCATGACTCCCATGATTTGTTTAATTCTCCCTGAGCTGTAAGGAGGTAAGGAACTCATTTTGTGGCAAAACCCCTTTAAGGATATGCAGCAAATTTAGTATATAACAGCACTCCTGAATAGTAGGGAAGGCAAATTTCATACGTCAATCAAAATTGGGTGCCAAAAACCATAATTTATGGTTTGCATAACCATAGGATAGGGAAACAAAGATAATTGCATACTACTTTTTTCCCTTTCTTTATCACCTTATGTGTCTAGTCTTGTCTTTGTTAGACTATCTGCTCTATGCCCGAAAGCGGGCATTTTTTTTCTGATGCAGGACCGCCGTTTTTGTCACGCTTTGTACAAAAAACGCAATCGCTTCTCGTTTTTTTTTACATCGCCCATACCATTGTATGGTATGGGAAAGGGCAAGAAAAAAAAAAAAGCGGGCGTTTAGGCTTGTTCACAGGTGTATTTGCAAGGCGTAATTACGCCCCACAATTACCGGTGGACGGGCGGGCGGGGGGGGGGGGGGGGCCGGCACTTCGCTGGCCCCATAACCATCACTGCTAGGGGGGCGTATACCTGCTGGAAATTCAATGTAAATTTATCTCCCCCCCCCCGGCGGTTCGCGGGCGGGGAGAGGAGACGAAATCCATATTCTCTAGAGAACTTTGGAATTACCGTAAGAATGGGCCGTTTTGGGCCCATAATTAGGCATTCGGAGAATTAGGACCAAAATACCCCCCTTTTTAAGCCGGTAAAACATGGCCTTATACAACATGTTGTATAAAGGCGACAGGAAAAAAACGAGTGTGGGATACAGCTCGTCTTTTCTTTTCCCGCCATGGGGGTGGGGAAAGATCGATCTTCGGATTTTAAAAAAAAACAAAAGCCCCTTAAAATACGATGAAATCCGTACGTGGAGACATAGCCTAAAAAGGGTTCTGTCTTTGTTTTTCCCTTTTTTTCAGTTTAGATTTACTACATATAAACTATGTAAAAATATAAAGAAATCCAGCAACTTCTTTGAATATAAATTGAATAAAAACTTTGCTTTATTTTTACAAAAAAGTAAAATCCCTTTAGGCAGAAAACATCCTGGTAATATACGGAGGGGTTTCGCCTAACTATTTCACACGGTTTTAATTGCGGGACGTAATTACGCCCCGAATTACGCCGTGTGGGCGGGGGGGGGGGGTGTGAGGGGGGAGTGGTGGGGGGGCCGGCACTTCGCCGGCCCTAGACTTGAATTTTCCCCCGCGTATACGCTGCAGTAATTACACAATTATCTCCGCGCCCCGGGGGCTTCGCCGGCGGGGGGGGAGGAGGTAATCCATAGTTCTTATGAGAAATGTGGATTACCTAATGATGGGGCCCTTTTTGGCCCGTAATTGGCCACTTCGGCGCGTAATTAGGGACCCAAAAACGGCCCCCTTTTAAGCCGGTGAAATGGCCCAACAGGCATTTTATTTTTTTGTAAGAAAAAAAAGCGCAAGTTTTTTCAATTTAATTCAAAGAAGTTGCTGGATTTCTTTATATTTTTGCACCAGTCTTATGGGAAACGTGGCTTTGGAGTTTTTCTCTTTTCCGGCAAAATACAACAATGCCAGGTGAGCGAAAAAACCAATTTTTCTTTATTGATTTTAAAGAGTAGTTAAAAGTTTGATATGTTTAATAATTATCTTCGGAAGTGTTCAGTTTGATTTTTAATTTTGATATAAGATGTGTACAAGAAGACAGAGGTTTAGGGTCTGTCCACACGGCATGGTTTTGTCGTTGGATTTTTCAGATGGTTTATGGATTTGATTTGTCCCGAAAACCGCAAGCAAAACCCTCCCATAGACTTTAATAAAAAAAACTGCCCCCGTTTTCTACGGTGAACCGATTTTCAGCAGGACGGATTTTCACCCCGCCAGCATTCTGAAAAACTTGGAACATGTACAATCTTCTTCCCGGTTTTTGGATGGATGGTGTGTTAGTGAATGCTTAATTGGGACGGGTGAAAATGCAAACCGTGGACAGAACCGTTCCTCAAAACCATTGAAAAGCCAATAAATTGGCGGCCAGATTTTTAATCAGAATTTTGTCACTGCCGTGTGGCCATAGCCTCAGACTTGCAGATGCCTTTACTGTCTGTTTTTTTTTCTTTTAAATACTGTGGCAATGGTTTTTTTTGCTTTTCTTCTTCATAATAACATGACTTCATATTTCCTGTTGTGACTGTATAAGTGGTAATTTAAGTTGATATATTTTGGGTATTGTAATTTTATAGACGTATGGAAGGTATTGTCTGCTGATTCTTTATATATTTTACCTGCTCTTGATTTTTTTCTATTGAAAACCTCAATAAAAAGACAGTTAAATGTCTCTGGACCCCAGGATTGTACCCTTGCAGGGTGGATTATTGTGGAGTATTCTTTTTAGAGTCAGTGGTTTTTCGGCTGTGTGTAATCTGTACGATCAGATCTCCTTAGCTATCTCCCAGCCTGTGCACTTATCCATCCCTGCACGTTCTGAGGCTTTCTCTAATCGCTTCCACGCCTGCTGCGAGGGAATGCATAAAACAACATTACGTTTGCCCTTCTTGGCCTTCCCTATCCTGCACAGTTAGAAGTTCTCACACTCACAGCCAGCACTCAGGAAGAAAACTTACAATGAGTTCTAGTTTTTCTTTTCCAGCTTTTCACTTTTCTCAGACTCAATGGGAATTTAACACGGCAGCTTAATATGTCTTTTGTGATGTAACTTGTGGCACAGTGGCTGCCGGATAGCTTGGAGTAGTAAGGAGAGCATAGCAGTCATTTCTGGGCTTTGATGCAAATGTATAATAATAGACCACCAGGGATGTCAAAATGCACCCTCTTCCCCCTCTGTGCCCAATTATGCTCACCCATTTATAGCACGTGACTGTCCGGTAAAGCAGTTTCTGGCTGTGAACCATGGACGTGACCTGACTGGTGGGGGACACCAGAGCAGCAGAAGTTTCACGGATGAGTTAGGGCCTTTTTTCACTTATATTTTGGCCTAAAAACACTTCAAAAACTGCATTTTTAGGCAGTTTTTGTAGCATTTAAAAAAAAACAAAAAAAAACTCTGTACATACGTTTTTGGATTTATTTTGTGGTGCTTTTTTGGGTAGGAATAAAGTGTTTGCAGTTCAGTCATGCTGTCGCTTTGACATGGCTGAGAACCACAACAGCACCACCACATCAGGGATTTTCAATCAGCTTAATGAGCAGCTGAATGGATTTGCAACACCAGGAACCAATTGTGTGTAAAATTTAATTTTTTTTATTCTTTTATTTGTAAAATAGCAAAAATGTTTATACTTTAAAATTTGTTTTTCCTTTTTTAACTTTAACATTGAATTTCCGTAAGGTACTAGACCACTATGGGGTGAAATCACTTGTACATTCTTCTGTATTATATAGATAATGCAGAAGGGTGTATCAAGATGTTGGTTCCATTACTTATTACTCATTACTTAAATAATAATAATAATAATAATAAAAAATTACTTCCTGTCTGAGGCAGGAAGTAATTGAAGCGATTATAGCGACTAGGGAAGCGTTCATTTGGCTTCCAGCTGCCATGGTAACTGATCAGCATCCTGCAATCCCATCGTAAAGGCGATTGGAGGGGGGAACTGTGCGCACTGTACTTCATTCATTTAGATGCCAAGGTCCTGATCGCCGCGGCTTTAAAAGTGTTAAACAGCAGTGATCCCTGCTGTTAGTGGCAGGTAACGGATGTAATCGGCCGACACCCGCAGCATATGGAGCGGGATCAGCGAGTGAGCCCCCTCCATACCACCTTACCAGCATTATGACGTACCAATTGCTTGTACGCTATTCTGCGTTTTATAGATATTGCAGAAAAGTGTACTAAAATGGCTTTCCTATTATCTCCTGCCCTTGCACACCTGCACCAAAAAAGGCAGGTGGGCATGGATGTTGCATTTGTCTAATGTTGTTCTTGTAGTCTTTTTCCATATTGCAAATTGTGTGATGCATCATAATCATAATGGGGAAAAATGCACCAGAAACAAACACCTGCATGTACCAATACACACATTTTTGCAAGAAAAATGCTACAAAAACTGTATGATAAAGCACATGCAGCCTGAAAAAATGTGTGTGTGTTTTTTTTAAGCATTTTTAGCTAAAGAAATGCTTTGCAAAATATAGGTGTGACGGGACCCCTAGAGCAGGAATGCATGGTGCTGCTGCATCAGGGCCCATAGTCCTGCCTTGGGTGTGTCCACCAATGGCTGCTTGAGTTTGCTGACGTCTTGTGCGGACACTGGTGGATGTATCGGAGGCAGGACTATCGGTTGCACCGTGTGTTCCTAGCCTTAGAGGGTTTTTAATGACTGTTACGACCAACAGACAATTTTTTAAAAATCAGAGACAACCCCTTTAATGTTCTGCCCTGAACCCTCCAAGGGGTACTAGAACACCCAAAGTTTGCCCATTAACTGATAAATCTAAGACCCCAACTCGTGTAAAAAACTTTTTACCTTTTCTTTTTAAAATTGTACTTTTCACAAAAAAAAATTTTCTTTAAACTTAATATAAATTCTTGAGCGAATAAAATTTATCTAAAGGTAACTTATTACACTCTACATGTTGTAACATTTCCCTATAGTTACATAAAGCTAATCAGTTATATGCCATAAAAGCCATTTAACCGAGCGTTAATGTTGCAGTAATACCGTGTAACTATGTGTGTGTGCTGGGTGTGAATGATGTTGCATTCTCAGCACCAGATTATAGGTTATTATATAACCAATTAAATTATCTAGATTGCTGCAGGGATCCAAGACTCCAGCCATAGCTAGGAAATCATCAATGTGTCTTGACAGGATCCACCAACAATATATGAAGTCGGGCAAAGTGACTGTCTCCCGACCAGGGAAACAAGTTTCTTTTGTTTCTCTAAGTGACAGGGGGTAAAAAATTTTAGTACCGGCTCGGAAACCCCGGGGTGGGCCTTTGACATGGAAATTTTGGGATTTTTTTTTAACTATAATTTCTCAGAAGAGGCAAAAAAAAATATAAAAGGACAGCAAAAAACAAAGGCAGAGTTAGGAGGGATAGGGACGTCATTTTTAAATAGCTGTAGGATGGCCCCTAAAAAAAAAACCAAGGTGTGCCCAAAAAAAACTCAACTGGGGGCCCCACAAAACTCCACCCGGGGCCCTAGAAAACCCCGTCCGCACTGCTAATAACCACTGATCCCTTTAGATAACATGACTCTCTTCTCAATCTACAAAACCGCCTAACCAAGGGGACCAACGAACTATAAAATGTTAAAACCCATGCCACTACCTTCCTTCTCCCCAGCTTTTCCCTGCCCTTTGACACGTTGACCCTTCCCTCCTGCTACAAATCCCTCACCTCAGCATCACGGACTCGCCTTTCCTGGGCTTCTCATACCTCACCGATTGGGAAATTTAGTGTCTCTCACTCTCGCAAAAACCACCTCTTCCTCCGACCTCTCCCTATTGGGGTTCCCCCTGGTGACTTACTCTCTCTATCTACACTCTTTGGGCCCGGGGCAGCTCATAGCACACATGGCTTTCACCCATCTATAGCTGCGACACACAACCTTTCATCTCCGGCCTTGACATTAACTCTCTATGTCCAAGATCCCGATCCGTTGTCCATATCCTCCTTCTTCTTCTCTTCCCATCTCCTAAAACTAAATGTAGAGAAAACTGAATTCATTATCTTTCCACCATCCCACTCCATCCCTCCACCTGATCTCTCTGTTACAGTCAATGGCTCTACACTCTCACCGGTCCAGAACCCCCCGAAGCCCTAAGTGAAGGGGGACCATGACTTTGGGAGGCGGGAACCTAGAGCTCCCGTATAGTCTGGGAGTTTTTGGCTGTATAGCTGTAGGTATTTAAGCTGAGGGTTTCAATGTATGCATAGTATATTTATTGTAAGTAACTTTGAGCAAAGGGGATAGGTTTTGAGAGGGCAGCTTATGGTCCCTGCATTGTGCTTATGCTCCTGTCTGTGTAGTTATAGTTATGAGCAGGGGGGGTTGTGATATGAGAGGGAGGAGTGTGTGGATGGGGAAGAGTTTACTGTGAGGTGGGTGGGGTTTAGCTATAGATATAACTTCCGGTCTTCACTTCCTTCTTCCTCTTTCTCTCACCAAGGCGTCAAGATAAGATGTGTCTGCAGCCTCAGGGAAGTACAATGCACAGTGACCCCCTCACATCACACATGAGGGGTTTTTACTCACCTTACACAAGATACAGTAGTATAGTATAACAAGCTGTATTGTATATGGGATTATTACATTGGAATTCATGTAGCACATGAGGGTGATCTATACATCCCCAACTCCCCGCTTTTGGCGGGGGGGCCCCGTATGGGGGCCCCCCCCCCCACCCTCCCGCAGAGTGGCTTCCCTCCCGCCCCCGCGGCACGGGGGTTCTTTAAATGCCCGGGGCTTGTCGCTACTGGGGGCCCCCGCCGGGGCCCACCCTACGGCGGGTGAAGGGGGGCCGGGCAGCCGCACATTCAATCACAGTCAGGGGGGGGCAGGGGGGATCTTTCCCCCTCCTCCCTTCTCCCCCTGTTTTACGGCGCCGGGTGCCGCTTACATACATCAGTGTCGCCAGGGGGGTTGACGCGCGGCTTCCATTTCACTCCCCCTGCAACGCTGAGATACTCAGTGGGCCCGGGAGTGTCCGGGCTGCAGGACCCCTGGTTGAGGTAAGTGACTTTTATTTTTTTTTTATTGGGGGGGGTTATAGGGAGGGGTCCCTGGCTACAATGGGGGGGGTCTACCTGGAAAACAGGGGGGCACTCCCAAAAGCTACAATGGGGGCACTACCGGGCAACAAAGGGGCATCTACCGGGCAACAAAAGGGGCATCTACCTGGCAACATGGGGAAACTACCTGGTTTAACAAAAGGGGCATCTACCTGGCCTAACAAAGGGGGGGCATCTACCTGGCTAAAAAAGGGGGCCTCAACCTGGCTAAAAATTTTTGGCTCTCCCCGGGCTACAAGGGGCTCTACTGGCTACAGGGGGGGCATCTACCTGGCTACAAGGGGATCTCCCTGGCACAAGGGGGCATACCGGGTTAGGGGGGGCTCAAACCGGGCTATAAGGAATCTACCTGGCTTTCCCAAAGCCGTTATGCATTTAGGTGTAGTGGGTGTGGTTTTTTAAAAGGGGCGTGGCACCCCAAACAAGAGGGGCGTGCCCATGAAAATTTTTTGTTTCTCTACAATCTCCTGTTTTTTCCCAGTTTAAAAAATTTGGGCCCAAATATGATTTTAATCTCTCCCTCCCCCTCACATTTTGCAGGCGGGGCTGTGGCCTGCTGTCTGTAAGCATGAAATCTGTACATTCGGTTTTTCTGACCCTTTCCTTTATGGGGGGAGCGTGAGATCACATGGTTTGTAAAAGCGGGTGGGGAAAAAGGGCAGCCTGGGGGGGAAAAGATTCTTCAGTGGGGAGGCGGGAGTGACGTCCCAGGACAATCCTGTCGGGCGCGGGAGCTGACCCTTTTCGGGATTTAACCATTGCGGGGTTGCAGGGTCTTAGTTCCCCTTTTTTAGATGGGGGCGGGGGATCGGGGTAATAGGTCACCCTCACAGTGCTGTATCCGGGGAACCCGGGCTATCACAGTGCTGAAATATTTAGCCCGGGAAAAATCACAGGAATTCTACTGACCCTGCAATGAACAGGGCTTTTATTCTCCTGCAAAATTATTTTTGATTAGTGAATCACAGCAGATAACCCTCTAATTAGAACTGAATACTAAACCCCTGCTGTTTTTTTCCGGGGGTTTACTAGCCCTGTTTTCGTATTATGGTTTAGTGACCCGAAAAAAAGCTTTACCTCGGGGCTGTATTGTGACCCTGCTATTTTACAGGAATAGCCCCCCCTTTTACTCTAAAATGGAGTCTGGCCTCTCCCTATCTCTCTTTTTACCACGGGGATACATTTTTCCCATGGGGAAAGCTGACTCTATAGTCCTTTTGGCGGGTGAAAAATTAACCCTGCGAAGATGGTTGTGGGGGTCCTTAAGTTGGGGGGAAATAAAAATTTTGGGTCTCATCACGGTGGTGGTCCCCCAGGGTTTTGGCCCTGGCGTCTAGGGGGTGAGGCTCATGCGGGTGCAGCCCCCAGCGGGGCCAATGGTTAAAATTTTTCATTCAGGACCGCACCCAACATGCAGAGAGAGCATCGGGGGAGTCCTTGGGGTTTGGGGCCGCGAGGCCCCAAATTTGGGGGGCCCGAAACCCCTTTCAGCGGGAGCACGGGGTTTGGCCCCTGAAACCCTCAAGAAGACCCCAGAAGTTACAGCGGAAAACGTGCACCGGGGACAGGGGAAAAGGGCAGCATGGCTGCTTTTGTACTGGCAATGGGCTTTGGTACCTCTGAGCCAGGGTTAAAGCGGCTAGTGGGTAATTTTGCAAAGAGCATTGAAAAAAGGGCCCGCCAGATCTCTGTAGCTTAAAGGACCCCCTTTTCCCCCCTTCATTTTGCATACAAACCCTGCGTTAATCAGGCATTTGGGTTTTTTAAAAGTTAAAATTTTGGGAGTGTTTCCCTCCAGTTTTTTTGGGGGTTTCACATGGGGATGGCCCCCCATCCCCCCCCCCCCCCCCCCCCCCCCCCCCCGTCGAAATTTTTTGGGTGTTTTTTTTTTTGATTTGAGGTTTCGTGCGGGGGGTTTTGTGCCCCCCAGCGAGTTGCTTGTTAACTTTGCCACGTGGGGGTTTTTTTTGGTCCCTTCTGACCAGGGTGGAATAAAGTTTAGGGGTAAGGAGTTCGGGAGCTTTTGGTTTATGAACCGCCAGATCTTTTTTAGTTTTCAAAGACCCCCGGGCCTCTTGGGTTTTGCATACAAATTCCTTTTGACAAAGGGTTTCTTAGGGGGTTTCCTTTTAGTGGGTTTTTAAATTTTTGGGGGTTTGGCCCCCACTTTTGGTTTTTGGTCTGGCGATATGGTAAAGGCTCCAAGAGTTTGGAAAGGGTTTTTCATTTTCCTTAAAAAAATAAAAAAATTATATTTTAGATAATATATAAAAATATATATTATAATATATATATATATATCACACCCAGTAGAAAAACCCAAGGGGGCCCCGTCCCCCCAGTGTTGCAGCTCAAAAAAAATCAATCCATCTACTTCAGAAACTTTTCCCACCAAAAGTTCATGATGGTGCTCTGCCCCAAACCCGAAAAAGGGTTCCAAATAAAAATTTTCCACAAAAAAAAAAAGGTTTTTAGCGGCACTCCCCAAATTTCTTTCTTTTTTTAAAATTTATTTATTCCATTAGACATGCCCCCGGGAAATAAAAGCACATGCACCAAACCCAAACCAGCCTTTTCCCGCGTAAAAAAAGGGGGCATCCGGGGAAAAAAAATTTTAAAAATTAATTTTTTTTTTTTTTTTTTTTTTTTTTTTTTTTTCCCCCCCCCTGACTTTTCTAATGGGAAAAAAGATTTTTAAAAAAAGAAAAAATTGTGAGGCCGCTCCAAAACCTTTTTTAAAATTGTTTGAAAAATATATATATATAATATATTTATATCTATTTAATTTTTATATAAATAAAATATTTTTATAAAAATTTTTATATATATAAATATAAAAATAAAAATATTTACAAATAATAAATTGGGGGTTTAGGGAGTCATATTGGGGATTTATTCCCTCAGGGGTTAATTTTTTTTTGAAGGGGATCTGGGGGAAAGGGGGACTCTTCCAGGGTGGGTTTAACCCCCGTGAGGGGAAAAATGGGGTTTAGCCCGCAAAGGCTGTTTTTTTTGGGCCCCCGAGGCCTTGGATACGGCGGGGTAATGGTGTTTTTTTTCCCAAACCCTTTTGGGGTTTTTTTGGGCCCAGCCGTTTGTACCATGATTGGGGTTTATGGGCCTCGGAGCCCGAATTTTTTGTTCAAGGGCCTCCTTCCCCTTTTTGGGTGACAAAAAAAGGAGGATTTACATGGTTTTTTATTTGAATTTTTTCCATTATTCCCAGCCCGGAATCACAAAGATAAATCACGGGCTCCCTTATACTAATAAATTTGCAGGGACTAATTATTACTTTGATAAGGCACAGTTTTATATTTGTATTTGCTAAGTCGTTTGGGTTTTAAAAAATCTTTATATGCTTTAAATTGGGATTTTTTTAAAAACGTATTGTTAAAAAATGTTTTCCCTTTAGGTTGCTCACATTTAGCCAATGACAAAACATCTTGGGTATGGCTTTCCCGATTGTATTGTGATTTCTTTTGGGGGAGGGTTTCCCGGGGAAAGGGGAGGAACGAACATCGCAGTTAATTTTCCCCTCTACCCCCCCCGTTTTTTTTGTAAACTTAAAGATGATACCCAAATCCCCCCCTTTTTATACCATCAAAAATCCCCATACTTTATAAAAAAAAAAAAAAAAATTCAATCCGTAGTCTGCGCGGGAACCCCCGTTAAAGTGATAGAACCCTTTTTGGAAACCCCTTTTTTTTTCTGAAAAACGTAAAATTTTTGACAAAGAGGTTTTTCTATATTTGTGTTGGAAAACCAAGCCCTTCCCCATGGTTTTTTACTAGGGCAAGGCCCTTTAGCCTTTATATAGAGGCTTTTTAACTCTTTTACAGCTCTGAAAAAATCAGAAGAACAGGTAGCCCCAATTGGGGGAAAAGGGGCCGCAGCTTTGCCCCTGGGAATCAATTTCCAGGCCCAAAAATGGCAACCCTGACTTTCAGTCATTCAGCGTTTTTGGACGTCAAGATAACACAAGCCAATGTGTACCACAAAAAGGGGGCGACCTGTTTTTTTTGGGGAATTTCCCCCAGAACAACGGGTTTGGGCCCTTTTCAATGGGGTCCCCCTTTTTCTGGGTTTTAATAAAAGGCCGGAAGGGAGAGAGGAATTGGAGGGGCCCCTTGGGGTTCAATGGGTCGGCTATGGTTGAAGGGTTAGAGAATTAAATAAGTGAAAATGCCCAAAGATTTAGGGGAAAGTTGGGGACAATGTTGTTGGGAAAATTTCTATTGGTTTTTTCTTAAAAATGGACAGACTTTTGGTTTGTTTTGTAGGGTCTAATTTTGCCATGGCTTTAAAAACTGGTTCCCGACGGGGATAATTTCTAGTTGTATAGTTTTTCAGTAGTTCTTAAAGGGTTTAAATAATTGTCTTCTTTAAAAGGGACTTTTTATGGGTTTTGATTCCCTTTTAATTTAGTAGGGGGGAAAAATTAATTGATAGCTTGATGATCTTTTTTGTGAGGTAGTGTTTTTGTGAAATTCCACATACATGCCCCCCCCCAAATTATGAAATTTTCTGTGGGGTTTTTGGGCCCAAATTAAAGGGTCCCCCAATTGGGTTTCAGCCACATTTTTTTCTCACTTGAGCTTTTTCGATTTTCCTTTTTAAACCTATTGGACCCAAGGGCCCCCTTTTGGATGGGGGGTTATAAAAACTTTAAATTTTCCCCTTTTAAATGGTTCATGGGTTTTCTTTTTAGGGCATGGGAAGGTGATTTTTGTAGGTAGCTTTCCCCGGGCAGATTCAATAGCAAAAAGGGCATTTGGAGTTTTTTGGGTATTTTGGGCAGGTTTTTTGGGGGGGTCGAGCCCTTTTTTAAAGGGGTCAAAGGGCCTTTTCCTTTTGGGGGTTCAGGGGTCCGGTGGAAGTTTTCAGGTTAAGTTATGATGGCCCAAATTTTTTAAATAATAAGGTTTTTAAACCCCATGGTGTGAAGAGGCTTAGCTTTGGAAAGTGCCAGCCCCTTTTGGATGGTATAATGGTAATTTTGGGATCCAGGGGGGTGGCACGGGAGTTTTAAACCGGGGGTGAGGATTTCAGTAGGGTCAATTTTTGCCCCAAATGTACTGGCTCCCGCAAAAATGGCAACCAAGCGTGCCCCCCTTTTTTTGCTGTCTGGGCCCGGGGGCTGCATGTTTAGACCCGCGGGAATATCCCACCCTTTTTCTAGCACTCCACCTGAAATCCTTTTAAAGTTTTTTTGTACCCTTTTTATGGTTTTTAATAAAGCTGTGGCCCTTTTTTCCCCAAAGGAGAACTGTTTTTGCAATTTTTTCTTTGTTTTGAAATGGGTTTAAATTTGAGCGGTTTCATTTCCCCTATCCAAAAAATCTCAAGTCCGCGCCTTGGGGAACACACCCAAATTTGAACATCCCCTTTTTCCCTTTAAACCACACATCCAAACCCTCACCTTTTCCCGCCCGCCCCCCACCTGAAAAAAAATTTCACGAATCTTCTCATTTCCCTTTAAACCCCGACACTACAAAAAATTTCTTGGGCCATGCCCTTGCCTCCTCCCCCTAGACCAAAAGCAACATCCTTCTCTTGGGGGCCTCCCACTACACCCTCCCCTCCCCCCCCAAACCCTTCCCAAATTTTGCCCGCCCGTCTTTTCCACCTCCCTTTTTTTTTCCCACCCCCTGCCCCTCCCCTCTGCCAATCCCCCACTGGCTTCCCCTTGCCCAGCGAAATTTATTTTTTAAGCTTTCTAAAACCCTGACCTCTCCAAGGGTCTCCATAACCACGCCCCTCCATACATCCTCCCCCAAAACTCCAGTACCCCCGCTCCGCAAGCTCCGCTTTCCCCACAGGACCTTCTCCCCGCCCCTCCTCTTATCAGCTCCCACACAACCCCTCCCAAGACTTCTCCCGTGCTTCACCCACACTCTGGAACTCACTGCCCCAACACATCAGAGTCTCCCCCACTTTCTCCAGCTTCAAAAGCAATCTGAAAATTCATCTCTTCAGGATAGCTTAGAACCTACAATAACTCAGCTGTCACTATACCCTTCACAAACATGTCTGCCCCCACCTTCTGTCTCTTTCTCCCTTCCTTGTAGATTGTAAGCCTTTGCGGGCAGGGTTCTCTTTCCATCTGTACCTGTTGTTAGTCACAGATTGTCACTATTGTACTTGTTTGACTTATGTTATGTATGTAACTCCCTGAATGTACAGCGACCTGGAATCAATGGCGCTATAAAATAAATAATAATAATAATGCACGATTAATATGTGTGTGAACTTTATTTAGAAGTCAGAACTGATAAGCTAGAAATGTAGACCATTTAAAGGGGCATGCCCATTTTACTGATTAGCTTTACACATGTAGATAATCAGTAAGTAAACATTATGACCAAATACATTGCTGTTCTTATTTTGCTTCATTTCAAAGATGGAACAGTTTTAATCTCCTGTTTGCTTACACATGGTGTCCTAGGTTACCACCTTTCTCTGCTCTATCAGTGACCGGGCTGGCGTTAACACTCCCTACTGTGTCTTATTCGCAGGATGGGAGCTTACTGAGAAACTTTAATAATTTAGAGTTACTGGGAGAGCTCAGTAGTCTTCCGTCATGCTGTCAGGTTTGCAGTGATACTGTATTAGCAGCTGGCTAATATACAACCTTAAAGGACATATTAGCCTTTTACAGACCACATGCGGCACCATAACATCTCTGGTGGAACACTTCAAACTACTTTATCAGCAACCCAGAAACATTTTTAATATACCACACAAAGCATGCTGGGACACATCCATTTGGTGCATATGGTGTAGTAGGTTAAGTAGTAGTTACACCTATACAGTCTTATAATTATAAACGGCCCAATAAGGACAGCCATAAGCTGATGTGACCCTCAGTGACACCCCCGATCTAGAGGTTCTATAGTGACCATATTGTGGTTCGGGTGTTGTGGCATAATACTGATCCTCCTATGTGACTGCATTACAGCCATGTGAAACCAGCCTAAGGCAGGTACTAGTCGTCCTACTTTAGGGACACTGTTCCTACTTTAATTGCCCCCCCAGTCTAGGTTTACCCTATGCTTAACCACCCTCCCACGCCTCCACCTCCTGGTGGTGGTTCTTTTCAGTTATAAAGGAGCCATGTAATTGTATTTAGGCGGTTTAGCTTGTGCTACAGTGAAGTTAAAAGTAATAAACACACAAGAACTTTGATTCTTATCCATGCTCAGTCAATACAACTACATTAGTCACGGTATCTGCACCAGCAACAAAGAACTCTCAGATGTTTTGAGAACTTTTGCTAGCCACAAGTATTGTGCTCGGTTAAAATAACCCTTTAAATAGAGAGCAGGGCAGAATCATCCAATGAAATAGGGGTTTTTAGCTCAAATGCATTTCATGCCTGGTTTGTCCTGCTTCAGTTTTCAGTGTGTTCAAAAGGGGGGTGTAGGATTTGTTTTTGAACTGCATATCATGTGACCCATCAGGTTTGACGTCACCATGTCTTTCCCCACAGTGTGTTCACTCTAATCAAAGGTCTGTTTATGAAAAGAGCTGTGAGTAGCTACATTGTAGCTGAGTGATAAGGACTTCTGCCTTTAAGCATAGGGGTCTTAGGTTCAAATTCATGCAGGAACCAAATGTGTTTTTTTTTTCTCAATGCACATACCTATGCATTGTGAGTGTGATTACTAAGCGGGGAATCGAATGACAGTAGCTCCCTGAGAGGAAAGGCGATGTCTGAGCATGTGCAGCCATAACTGAGGAGATCTCAGCCCTGGTCGTATCCCCTAGAAGCGAGCTGTACACTATGGATCACTAAGGTAGCAGCTAAAACAAAAATGGTGCAGAATTTTTAAAAAAATGATGAATGGTGAAAATATTTATTTAATTTGCAAGCTTCTCACATTAATTTTACTTTGTGGTAAAACCCCTGTAAGAATTGCACAGTGCTCATTCAAGTCAGGGTGTTTTCTGTGTAATGCAGGACAGGACAGGTCCTCTAGATAGAGAGATACTCTTTTAGCCCCTTGTTAAGGCTATGCTGCCCCTTTATTGCTTACACACCAGGCCTGAAAAGACCTTAACCCCTTCCTGACGGACGGTCATAATAATATGGCTCTAAAATTTTTTCCTCCTCACCTTCTGAAAGCCATAACTTTTTTATTTTTCCACCTACATAGACACATGAGGGCTTTTATTTTGCGGGACAAGATGTACTTTCTAATGGTGTTATTCATACTACTATAGAATATACTGGGGAACGGCAAAAAATTCTAAGTGTGGCAAAATGTGAAAAACGTACTTGCGCCATGTTTGCAAGAGTTTTTTTATAATGGAGTTTATTCTTCAGTAAAAATGATGTGTTATCTGTATTTTACAGGTTGATATGCATCCGCCAATGCCAAACATGTACGGTTTCCGTTATGTTTTGGTACTGTAAAAAAATTCCAAACATTTTCTATTTTTTAAATTTGCGCCACGGCGCCATTTTGAGCGACCAATAACTTTTTTGTACTAACACCTACAGACGTCAGTGAGGGTGCATTTTTTGCAGGCTGAAGAGTACTTTTTATTGCTAGCAGTTTGGAACGCATGCGACTTTTTTGATCACTTTTATTCCAATTTTATGCGACGTAAAATGACCAAAAACGCAATTTTGACGTTTGGAATTTTTTTTCTTCTTCTACGGTGTTCAGCATACGGGATAAATGATGTTATATTTTTAAAGATCGGACTTTTTCGGACGCGGCGATACCAAATATGTGTAACTTTTTTATTATTTTATTGTTTTTATTTGTAAAATGGCGAAAGGGGGGTGATTTGAACTTTAATACTTTTTTTATACAGACAGCCCTGGGTCTGCTCTAAATCCCCAGGGCTGACTGTATAGATATTCCCCAGGTTCTATCCGATCACCGGGAGTCCAGATGACCCGTTGGAGCTGGGGAATCCCCTTTGATTATCACATCAATCAAAGGGTTAAACGCTAGGGATCGGAGGATTCCTTTGGTCACTGGCGCTAACAGAAACTGCTTTAGGAACAGAGCTGTTAACTATAGCTCTGTTCCTAGCACAGTTGCGTCAGTGGGAGCCGCAAACCCTCTCTCTGCAGTGATGTCTTTTAGCTTCACTGCAGAAAGACAACCTGCACCACCGTCAAAAGTCAGTGGGCAGTCGTTAAGGGGTTTAGACTCTTTCATGTCTGCTGGTTAGCCTCTTCTGAGGTTGGAGCAGAATTTGTTTCAGTTTCACCAGTGTCCAATTAATGACTGAGGTATTTTAACCCAGTCTTTCTGTGCCTCATTGCCTGTGATTCTCTCCTTGTTTCCTGGCTCTTTTCTTGTTTGAGTTTGATTAGTGTTTTTCTGGTTTTGGACTGTGGCTTGTTGTTTCGAGAATTTATCTGATCCTGGATTTGGTACCACGTAATCTGCATTGACCTCGGCTTGTTTGACCACTGTTCTATGTTTTTTGTGTTTGTTGTATCTGTCTACCCATTGGCACTTGTTTTCTTACATCTCTCTGGAGGAGCAACCTGGGTCTCTTGCAGCCGAGTCCATCCTGCTTTGCAGTGGGCTCTAGTAAAAACCCAGCTTTAGACTTTTAGAGTTTAGAGCTGGCTCTGTTCATGTTACCTATTTGTGCCTGTTTGAGTGATTGCTAAGCTGCCATTTCCATTCTGGGAAGTTGCTGGTTACTTCCATAACACCCCTGTCTAATCTAGTCAGTAGATAAGTATCCTGAATTCAGAATACGTCAATCGGGTATATGAAAAGAGGATTTCTAAACTGGATAAACTTCTGAGAGCGGGGCCGGACGTGGGGCGCAGCCCTGGAGGTAGGCCCCACATGACACGGCGCGCCGGCTCCTGGCAGAAGTAAGGGAAAGTTGGCACGCGGCGCGTGGTGCGCGGCGCGCAGCGTGCAGTGCGTGACGTGCGCCGGGTGACGCGCGGTGGGGGAGGGGGGATATCTCACCACCGCCGCGCGGGAACAATCCGGCGCAGAGTGACAATCTGAGTGAGTCCCACCCTCCCTCCCTCTTTTTGTTGTGGCAAGAGGTGCCGGGGTTTTGGAAGGGTTTTGAGGTGCGGCTAGGTGTAGTTACGTTGGGTTTTATGGTGTGCGTGGTGGCGGGAGGGGGGTCCTTGGGTCAGTGATATGGTGGGAATTTGGTGGGTTTCAGCGGGCTCCAAATTTGGTTTTTGACCGGGTTGGCGAATTTTTCGGGCTCCCAGGGCATGGTTTTGGGGACGGGGAACAGGGGTGAGCCCCCCTAGGTGGTTTTGGTCCTTGGGTTGGTGTGGCTAAGGGTAAGCTACTGTTTGGGAATGGTCCCCAGGCTTGGCGGGGGTTTGGAAACCAAAAAGGACCTAGCCCCAGTTTAAAAGGAAGGCCCTTTTTAGAAAAGGTGGTTATGAGTGTCAATGGGTATAAAAGGGGCTTATCTCTTTCTTTTTCAAATGTTGGGTGTTTTTAATGTTATTTTAAATAAAATGGCTCCCGGGGGGGCCAATAACCCAATCTATGTTCAAGTATTTTTGGGGGAGAATGGTGGGTGAGATGGACCGGGGGGTGGCGCTGCAAGGGGTATGTAAAGAAAATATATTATGCCAAGCTCTTAGTATTTGACAGAGCTAGAAGAAACAAAAAACACCCACCCCACCAAGCTGAATTAGATGGCCTCTGTAGCTCCCATTATGTGACCCCCCAAAGCTTTTGTAATAACAATTTGTAGTACCTAATTGACCAGCGTTAATGGCTTTCTATAAGGAAATGTTAGCAGGAGACAGATCAGTGTATGTTAGATGGACACATACCAGAAGAAACATGGGTGGTTCAGAGCCAAGAGATAATAGAGCTCAGGCCCTGTATCTGTACAATAGTCTGTACAGAATAAATACTTCTCACTTACATCTTCACTCAGCATTCACTGAGAAGAGGGGGAGGATTAGGGACGATGATGGAATTCAAAAATTCCTCTTAAAATTCATAACTCATTATATAGAAGAGAACAGAGGGAAAAATGGTGCTGCTTGTATTCACTTCCCATCTTGTGGGTTATGAAAGCCTTGGTCTTAGGGACGGAACTACGGGATAGCAGATGTAGCAGCTGCTACCGGGCCCGCGTCCTTAGGGGGCCCAGCGCAGCTGCTAATACGTCTGCTATCCCAGTAGTTCCGTCCCTAAGAACAAGGCTTTCATAACCCACAAGATGGAAAGTGAATACAAGCAGCACCATTTTTCCCTCTGTTCTCTTCTGAGCCTGGCCGGCAATGAACGTAACTACAGTTCACTGCTGGCAGGCCATGTGATCAGGAGCAGAACTATGGGGCCCGCTGTCCCCTGCCTCAGAACGCCCAGGCCCTCTGTCCCGAGCATTCAGAGGCAGGACTGCCTGGTCTTAGCAGAGCGGAGTGCCGCCAGTGCTCTACTTTGCTAATCCACCTGGTAAGCTTAAAGGTGTTGTCTCACTACAAGGATTAATCGCACCTCAGTCCTGTTTTCTTGGTTTCACTTTGAATTCAGGAGTGTGTTTACTGGCTTCCATTAGGCTACAGTAGAAGCCAGGTCTGTAGCTATAGCAACCAGTGCTGGCAGCCTTTCATGAGGGATCAAACAGGTCTATAATAACAGCTATAATGACCTGAGGAACTGATGCAGCCCATACAGGAGGAATAGGTAGAACACTGTTAATGGACACATATTGCAAAGTGACTTGTTTTTGTAAGATCTTTAACATAAAAAGCAATTCTTGTAGTGAGAAAACCCCTTCAAGGTCTTGGACCATAAGCCTACCAGGCGATGGCCCACGGTGCTGACGTGGGTGGCACAATGACGTCATATCAGAGGCTTACCGGCCGCTTATCACGTCGGGGGATCCTGGAGAGAGGTGAGTAAGTTATTTCTTACTTTTTTTTCTTTTTTAAACACTAATGGAGTTCACCTACATAAACTCTGCCTGCCTGCCTATATGGGCACCTATACCCTACCTAAACCCTGCCTGCCTGCCTATATAGGCCCCAATACCATACCTAAACCCTGCCTGCCTATCTATATGGGCCCCTATACCCTACCTTAACCCTGCCTGACTACCTTTATGGGCCCCTATACCAGTACCTAAACCCTGCCTGTCTACCTATATGGGCCCCGATACCCTACCTAAACCCTGCCTACCTACATATATGGGCTCCTATGCCTTACCTAAACCCTGCCTGCCTGCCTACCTACACGGGACCCTATACCCTACCTACACCCTGCCTACACCTTTGGCCCTTACCTACCTAATGTGACCTATGCCATACCCTACCTAAACCACCCTATATGGGCCTGCCCCCTGCCTACCTATATGGGCCCTATACCCTACCTAAACCCTGCCTCTACCTATCATGGCCCTACCTACCTAATGGCTGGACTCCTATATCCTACCTAAACCCTGCCTACCTATATGGGGCCCTAAGCTCTGCCTGCCTGCCTACCTATATGGACCCCTATACCTTACCCAAACCCTGCCTGCCTACAATCAGAAAATAAAAACGGCCAAGAAGAAAAGAATATGCATCAGGGTCTTGATTTAATAATTAAAAAAAATTGGCGACAGATTCCTTTTAACTCTCGCTAAGTACAGAGCTGTGCACTGCTGGTATATACATTGGGATCTTTAGGGTACCTTATTTTGGTGGTAGGATAACACAGTCTGCATGTGATATTATATTAGAGTCACACTACCAGTAAAACCTGATGGACGCACAGTCCTATGACTCTTGCCTCACTGTGACATGTTCATGGTGCACTTTCTGTGAGGTTTTTATTTTATCCAAAGCTAAGGAAAAGCTGATCCCTACAAAAATTTCACATTTAAAATGAGCACATGCCTGGCCCTGCGCCCTGCCCTGGAGTGCCAGCAAAAACTGCAAAATTAATTATACCTGTTATATGCGCTCACTATCAATCACTCACTGCCTTGTAGGTATTTCTACTGGAAGATTCTGTGGCTACTTGAATTGATTTTGTTTACCAAAAACCTTTGTAGGTAACATTGTCATCTCATATCTACAGTATCTATCAATTTATCTAAGTCATATCTATCTCATATCTTCAGTATCTATGCATTTATCTTAGTCATATCGATCTCCCTACCTATTATTTATCTATCTACCTCAAATCTCTTTATATATCCATATCATATCTATCTAATCTATCTCTTATGTATCTCATATTTATCTATGTAAGATAGTAGCTTCCCCGAAAATAAGTCATTCTCCGAAAATAAGACCTAGCTCCCCCCATGTCAGACATTAGTGTTACCAGATCATTTAGATAGGTCTTACCTTGTATGGGAGGCTACCTGAACAAGAGGTGCTCATTTAAGGAAAGTGCTAGACATGAGAGATTGGGGCCAATGCTTCTAAAAGAAATGGAGTCACAGGAAATTCACCATGAAATTCAGGGTTTGGAGAGTGAAGATGATGTTCCAGAAGATGAGGACATGGTAAATGTACCATAGATTGTTGTACATGGAAATAGTCACAAGAAATTCTTGATGGAATTCGGCACTTGGCTGGTTCTGCTGATGTTTGTGATGACAGGACTACAATATATTAATAAATGTTCATTCTTTTATTCAACATTTATTGTTGAACAAAAAGAATTAACATGTATTAATATACTGTACTCCTGTCATCACAAACATCAGCATAAGCAGCCCAACTCTGTGAATTGAGAATTGTGAATTCTTGTTCATGTAAAAATAACGCTAAGTCCCACGGCATAGAAAAAACGATCATATTTTTGGCAGTTTTAGGATTCAAACGCCGCTGAAAATACAATCCTTCAGCCTGACCATAGACTTTAATAGAAAAAATGACTTGTAGTCTCTACACTTCGCTTTTTCTCTGCTCGTTTTCTGCCGCTGGGTTATTATAGAACATGTTGTATAATACGTCAGCGTTTTCAGTTTTGCCGTCGGTTTCCCATACAATCAATTATATGGGCCGACAGCAAAAAACGAGGACCAGTCATGGTTTTTGTGTAAAACGTGACTAAAAACGCCGTCGTGTATCAGACCAAAACCTGTCGATTTTTGGATGATTTTTGTCCGATGCCGTGTAGACATAGCCTAAGACATCCTCTGAAAATAAGACCTAGCACGCCTTTATGAGCAAAAATTAATATAAGACATTGTCTTATTTTTAGGGAAACAGGGTACTATTACTTATCTTTTTGTCTACCTCAAATCTCTTCATCTATCTTCCTATCTGTTTTTATGTCTCCTATCTATTTATTTATCTATTTATCGGCACATAAAAAGTTCTTCTAAAATATGATTCTATATTGTTATTTGGAGACTTCTTGTATTCAATAAAACCAATATACCTATTAGGGGAACAGACAGGTCCTGTTTAAAGTTTTTTTTTTAATTTATCCAGAGAATGGGCCATGACTATTAAAACAGTGGGTGTCCATCTCCCCCTGGCCATCAGCTGACTGAAGAAGCTGAGGTACTCTGGTGATTGCTACAGCCTCTTTATTACCAGGCCCAGCGCCATACATCTGGTGCCTGATACTACATGTAGTGCCATTCACTTGATATATGTACAGCTCTGTGCCTTGTAAAAAGTGAGTTGAGACCCTTGAATCAGATCAGTTGGATGATGGGAGTTTGACCTCACTGATATGATATTGATAGCCTATACTAAGGATAGGCCCAGGGCCGCCAATAGGGGGGTACAGCCAGTACTCCCCTACGGGGCCCGGCCAGGTTGTGAAGCAGAGGGGGGCCCGCTGCCTCCGGCAGGTACCGCCCCCTTGCTTCGCTGTAATGGTAAAGAGTTCTCTAAGAGCTGTCTGCCCTGTCTGGGGGGCCCGTGCTGCGAGTCACGGCGCTGCGCACCCTAGCTTTGCATACATGTGAAGGGAAGCTATCAGTGCCACCCCCTGTCCTCATTGTACAGCGTTGTGAGCATTAAAACGGAGCAGCAAGGTTCTTCAGCTCAATGATCAGCACGGGGACTGCACTGCCGTGAGGAACATTGCTTCACCAGCCGGCATTTTTTATTAGACAGCCAAGCAGCCTACTCTGTGTATAACATATACACCACTAGAGGGGCTGGAGAACGGGGGCAGGGAGCATGTGGAGAGATCGTGGGCAGCATCATCCAGGTCCAGGAGAAGTCAGGGGACTTGCATGGGCCTCAGGACCGGCACAGAGAGGAAGGAAAGCGATCAGTGCTTTTCCCTCATCACTGCAGGCTGTACTGAGCTCTGATAGGAGCCGCAGGGTTGTGTCTGCTGCTCCCACGATCTTCGCAGGCTGCCGGGAGCACATGCTGCTGGGAAAGCTCTGTCTGCCTGTTACATCGTCAGAGAGCAGCCTGCAACTTACGCACTTTTCATGTCTCCAGTTGTCCAGGTAGGAGGGGGCATATGGTGGTGGAGGATAGAGGAAGTATAGGTGGGGCTGGGAGAAAGGTCATAGAATCTGGGAGATGGGAAGGTAAATGGGGGAGGTGATGATTTTCTGCAGGTCATATGGTGCTACATGTCCAGCAGAATTCACTTGCTAAATTTTTTACATCCCAAATTTTTAAATTTATTTTAGCTCCCCACTGTAAAGCTGCACATTTCATGTCCCTTTTCAGGGAGTTTTCAAAAAGAAAATGGAAGAGTTGGCAAGTGTGTTCATTATACATTCTTATCTAGGCAAAATCTGTACTTTGCTGTGGTTGCTAATGTCGGGGTTGTAGATTGCTCCCCCTACAAGCAGTTGTTAGTGTAATGGGTTTGTGAATAGAGTGAGGGATTTTCTGGAGCTAAAAATCATGGAGCCCAGGATTCTGTGTGTCAAATTTTGAAGACAAATGCCATTGCTGAAAAAATCATCATGATCTGCACCAGATAAGAATACAAGAAAAATAAAGACTCCAGTAGATTAGACATCACCTCTTTAGTCGGGTTGTGGTTATAACTTTTTATTCTGCTGGTGACTGTTGATCAGTATCCCCTTCATTTGCCAGGCAGTAACGGGGTGACTCTAGAAAGAGCTCCTGAATGGTATCTGATTGCTATGTCTCAGGATGGCGGTAGGGTGCACTTAAAGTATACTGGTATTTTTGCCTACTTTAATCTTTCTTTTTTCCTAAACCAATATAGAGTATTTCTGGTAATATTCACTCAGTACAGGCAGTCCCCAACTTACAGTTTTTTCAGTTTTGACGCTCTCCTAGTTACAAACAGGGCTTTTATGGGGTGTGACTTATATCCAATCCTATAGAACTGTCAGAGCTCCGGGGTTTGTTCCACCACTATTTCGGAGGCAGCTCCAAACCCAGTTTTTAACCATTTAGTGCTGCAGTAAATGTGATTGCAGCATCTAAATAATTTTTACATGGTGTAATCACAGGGTTCTATTTAGGTGCCCTGGCAGCCGGAGTCCTAATGAAGGCCTCCATGGTGCCATGGGTTTGTTTCTAAAAATTACTAAAAATGTCTATATACTGCTATATATATATTTTTAGGGGTGAAACATCTTTCATGAACCTAAACTGTCCTGAATGTATATATTTTTGTGGGGGCTTTTTATGTTGTGTGGTGTTGTGTGTGTGTGTGTGTTGTGTGTGTGGTGTGTTTGTGGTGTGTTTTGGTGTGTATTTTTTTTTTTTTGTGGGTCGGGAATGTTTTTTTAGGGGGGCAGTGAGGGTTGCTGGGAGTGGTTGATGGGGCCAGAGTGATGGGATTGACAGGGGGCAGGGTTGACAGGGGGGCCCAGACATTTTAGCTGTAGGGGGCCCTGTTTTTTCTGTGGCGGGCCCTGGATAGGCCCCCGTGTTAAAGGGTTTCCCGGAAAGTCCTTAAAATCACCCAAGACATTCTCCATAGAAAATATCAGAGAATATACTAGATGGATTGTGCAATAAGCAGCTCCAGGATACAACGCCTTCTTTCATATAGGAGGAACTCGCTGTATATTATAGTTTGTACTTTCCATGAATAGAAGTGAAGAAGGCTCCTTCCCGGAGTGATGAGTGTATCTTGGAGCCCTGGCCAAAGGAAAACATACTGGTTACACTTGACAATGCCGTGACATCCTCATCGCGATGTAGCACATCTGTTCTTAGCCTGGGATTTACATGATGTAAAGTAGATTATGGCCGGGCAGGGAATGTGGCAGGAATGCTAGATAGCATCATTAGGAGACACTTGGAACTGAAACAGAGAAATTCCTCATCCAGGGCTTTTCGTTGGGCTGATGACATTTCTCTATCTGATAAATGCTTTTGGCACGATTTTCATTGCATTTCATGTAAGCTCTAAATGGTTATTTTAATACAAAGCTCCGAGTAACAGACACAGGAGCAACATGCGCACCGTGCTAAGGTTACACCATTTTGTCTCTGTATAAATGTGATATTCTATATGGGAAAAGCAAAGTTACTGTATATACTTGAGTATAAGCCGACCCGAATATAAGCCGGGGAACCTAATTTTACCACAAAAAAATGGGAAAATTTATTGACTCGAGTATAAGCCTAGGGAAGGAAATACAGCGGCTACTAATAAATTTACGGCACCCACATGCTAGACACGTACTGATATTAGTGAATTGCGATTCTTTGATTGTTTCTGCAATAGAGTTTGCCACTTCTTTTTATTTGTACAACATCCTATTTAGGATCACACTATAGATACTACACACAAAAATAACATATGTGTGTGTGTATATATATATATATATATATATATATATATATATATATATGTAGGTAAATGTCTCCCATAGGCAGGTATACGCAGGTAAATGTCCCTCATAGGCAGGTATGGGGAGGTATAGGCAGGTAAAGGCAGGTCAATGTCCCTCATAGGCAGGTAAATGTCCCCCATAGGCAGGTAAATGTCCCCCATAGGCAGGTATACGCAGGTAAATGTCCCCCATTAGGCAGGAGTAGGCAGGTAAATGTCCCCCATTAGGCAGGAGTAGGCAGGTAAATGTCCCCCATTAGGCAGGAATAGGCAGGTAAATGTCCCCCATTAGGCAGGAGTAGGCAGGTAAATGTCCCCCATAGGCAAGTATAGGCAGGTTTTCCAGGTCGGCATTAAAAAATAAAAAATACCAGTACTCGCCTCTCTCCCCATTGCTCTGAGGAGGCTCTCCCTGTGTTCCGTCTTCTTCCCGACACAGGTGGTGTGACGTCATCATGCTGTGCAGGCAACATGATGACACTCACGTCGCCTGTGCCGGATACTCCAAAAGGATGCAAGTCTGCTTGTGTTCTTTCAGAGTCCTCTGCGGAGCAGGGAGCGCTCGCTCTCTGCTCTGCAATAGCATCTACATCTGTATGTGCTCCCAGAGGTGGCACATACAGCTGAAGAGATAGGCGCTGGATCATGGGCCATGGTAGCGCCCAGATGGCGACGACTCACTCGAGTATAAGCCGAGGTGGGCTTTTTCACCATAAAAAATGTGCTGAAAAAGTCGGCTTTTACTCGAGGATATACGGTATATGTTATATGATAAGTTACCTGAACATTCCACAGTTACACATAGTTGTGTGTGAAAGTTTAGACACCCTTTAAGAAATTGAATTGTTATAATAAATCCAGCAATATGTTGGATCTTTTAGCCATTGTTCAATTTAGAAATACTATTTTCATATACTTTGTCAGGGAATTTTGAGTTTATTTAAAAAGCCTCATGGGAAAAGAGCTAGGACTCTGTAGCGTCACCTACTGGATGTAGTGTTCCTGAAGTCACATCTGACTTACTGAATCTTGCAATGTGAATGGGATTAATGCCAACCAGTTGGCAGACAACCCTCATCATCTATTTTTTATATCTAGGTAAATTGGACATCCACTTTAAGAGGATATAGATTCCACTATCCAAACACTGTCTCGCGTTATTGGCCCAGTTTGCCGTTACAGTATTATATGTGCTCAGCATATACATCTCAGTCTTTCCGCACTTAGTAGAAAACACCTATGTACACTCTAACCATAGTACCCTACTTACACGGGGCACTTGCCCCGAAAAGGGCAAACCCATACCCCGCCCTGTCCCTGAAAAGAACCCTAGTTATCCATTACAAATATACGAGATGTAGAAGGACTAGAAAAGCTAAAAGCCACCATGCTACCAGCAATCTTTAGCTGCCTCTACGGCAATCCCATCTTTCTTGTATCATCCATACCTGTATCTGCTTCTACCACTGTCTAAGCTATATCTCATTAGCTATGCTTGCATAGGGTATCATGAGTAAGGTTGACCGTTCACTTATTGTTTGGTCAAGACCATATCACTAATGCCTATAATAGGAATTGTATGGAATTCTGACTTTCTTTGTTTTTGTATTATTTTATTCAGGTTCTCATAGGAATGATTTCATAATATAGTTTCTGGGCTTCCATATGCCTTCTATTATTTCATATAATTTAGTTATCTCCTGTAATAAATTGGATCATTAGTGAGAAGTATTAGAGTGTGAGGTTTTTTTACAACTTTGTTTAATAGAAGTACGTTTGGCATTTATTCTATTTTTTTAATTTTTACTAGTATGATAAATATTTGCTTTTAATTTTATTTATCTTGATTTTTTTCGTTTAAATTTTGCCCCATTTAGCATTTCTCGTCTGTCTACATCTAGTTTTTTGTAAGGAATAACCAAGTTTTTTTTCAAGGACAGGGCAGAGTATGGGATTACTCTTTTTGGAGTGAGGGCCCCGTTTAGGTAGGGTACTATGGTTAAGGTGTACATAGAGTACACTTATATATTGTCACGTTTTGCATGTTTCCCTGCTGTGACTTTCCAGCACAGAAGCAGTTAATCCCTACTCAGGACTCACCCAGGTGCTGCTGATCATCACTAGCTGGCTGCTTTAAAAGCCAGCTTCTTCCAGCAGTCTGGACCAGAGTATTGTTGGGGGAGGGGGGGGGGGGGTCTGTTCACCTTGCTCATGCCCTCCTGTGTACTTCTGTGTTTGTGCCTGTTTGTGTTGTCCCCAACTTCCATGGCTGTGTCTGGACTAGTACTACTCCTCCCGCAGCCCTAGGGATCCATATCCCCTTGTCTATAGGCATTTAGTGGGACTGTTTCTTACCATTGTTTTGGTATGTTGTTACTGTCTATACTTGGTTTGCAAATAAAGCCCATTGATAAATCGTCACATATATTTTTTATTAATATCATTAAAGGCTATTTTTTATGGTATAGGGCTCATTTTTATCTATGATTACAAATTTCTCCAGTGCTAACCCTTTATATTCATGGTTTTTCAGTCCATGTTACACTAAAATTGGATCTGTGACTTCGCACTTAAAGAGAACCTGTCACATAGGTTATGCCCCCATTGCTGAGGACAGCACAAGCTAGTGTCAGACCTGCTGTTTCTAGCGCTGTGTCCCTTATTCTGTAAGATGCTGGATTTTTCATGTATTTAATGCTCAAATCTGCAGTTTTCAGTCAAAAAGAGTCATTCAGAGAGTCAGTTTTTTCATGCCCCGCCCACCTGATTCTAGCCCCGCCCACCTCAATTGATAAACCTATTACTTTGAATAGGTAGAAACAGGTGAATAACTGTCAGTGGGCGGGGCTAGCCTTTGGTGGGTGGAGCTAACACCTGCTCCTGAATAAGATTTGAGGGTTAAATCCTCTAAAACTCCCCAGAATAAGGGACACAGCGCTGGACACAGCAGGTCTGACACTGGCTTGTCCTGTCCTCAGCAAGGGGGGCATAACCTATGTGACAGGTTCCCTTTAATATCAAGCAATATTTGTTAAAGGGCAGATTTTTCCTATTGAATTATTTTTGAAGATGGCAAGATTCTTGTGTACAAAAATTGTTAGTAAATATCCTTTGACTCCTTCATTTTTTACTGTTCCGTCTGCAAATCAAGGCTGTCTCGGTAATGGAGATAAGTTGCACTTTTAAGTTTCCGCTGAGTATAAAGCAAGAAGTCTGATATCATCCGGCCAAGGAGCTGCCTGGGACCTCGTCTCAGGGAATTGTCTAGCTTTGCCGGATGTCACCACTTTACTTATCACTGACTCCCAGCTGCAGTCCCCTTTGCTTTACGGACTATTTATATCTGCCAAACGTGGAGTCTGTACGTGAAAGTACTAAAATAGTCCAGCTGCTCATGAGCACAGAGAACAATACTATCTATCATGACTGCCATTCATTCTGTAGTGCAGGAGGTGGTTTATCAAATATCATCAATGAAATCCACAATAGTATCCAGAAGATACAACTCAGGATAGCAAAATTTTGCATTGTATTGTTTCTCTTACTATATTTGGACTGTGATTACAGCATAGGACAATTACTTCTCTGCAGCCACCATGTCTTTGCATTATGTGAAGACTGAGATCTCTATATTAGGGTATTGTCAGGAAGACTGTGCCCACTCGAGGGTCAATGGCCTGATTTAGGGTGTATTTGTGACCTTGCGCTTCCTCTAGGGGTAAACAAAGTCAGCTGGACCCAGTTTCACAGTTAACCCCTGTCCACACGGGCACAGGAAGAATAGGGGAGTGCGAGAGGATACCCAACTCGCCCACAACCTTAAGCGGCTAGAAGAGATCTGTTTAACCGCACTGGTGAAACAGACCTCTGCCAGCCCAGTAGACTGCCACCAGTTCCTCGTTAGCTATAAGCCTAGTCCGTTACAGACTTATAACAGGCTAGGAACCTGCCTTTTGTACCAATATATTAGAGGCGGAGAAAAGGGACACGTGGGATCAGGGCGATCAAGACAACAGACCAACTCAGGATCAACGTTTTAGTATTTAATCCTCTTGTGGGAGCACTAAACAACAATACATACACAGGGAGACAGCTATACATATATTGGTCAGAGGTGCAAATACAATAGGGTATGAGTAAAGACAAAAGAGGCAGCAAGATATGTCTATTTACATTAGGTTGGCCTTGTGCTGGACACACATGGGGGTAAATGTGGCCTACTGGTCCTGTGTTGAGGCTCCTGGTGCATGTACCTCCCTTCCAATAAAAACAACTCTGGGCCCAGGTGGGCTCTCACTTTTAACTGTACTGACATATCCCACATCACACCCTGTCACACCCCTGCGATGGTCTACACACTCCTGCCTTCCAGGATCATGCTGTTCCTAACTTCGGACATGAAACGGACGATATTGCGGAAGGACAATGCTGCAGGTTCGTGCTCTTGGTAGCATCAGAACCAGGTGGGTCCAAGCTACAACTGGGTACAAAACACTGGGTTGCTGCTCTGTTCCTGGTATCAGTAACCCGTTTCTCCATGCCCGTGGCTCCTATAAACGCAGGAATGACAGCTATGCGTGTGGGACGCTTCATATTTAAAAATATGAAACTGGGGTGTGACGTACGGTTATTCCATAATTCTTTATGAAATCTCAACTTCGCTGTGACTCGTCCATGTCTTTGAACCACCTTTTTGGAGTGAGGTAGGGTACTATGGTTAAGGTGTACATAGAGTACACTTATTTATTGTCACGATTTGCATGTTTCCCTGCTGTGAATTTCCAGCACAGAAGCAGTTAATCCTTACTCAGGACTTACCCAGGTGCTGCTGATCATCACTAGCTGGTTGCTTTAAAAGCCAGCTTCTCCCTGCTCTCCTCTGCTGTTGGCCTTATCTCATAACAGAATGACATTATCACACAGATCAGCACACAGACTGGCAGCTTGTGAGCTTGAGTGTTATCTGATCTAACGAACAAAGGAGACTAATTACTTTTGTTTACTTAAGCTCTGACGCATCACTGGACTTTAAAAAAACAAAGCTTGCTCTCATGTCAGAGAAATTAGCAGACCTATGAAAACGGAGCTGATAAGCTCCTCACTGCCATAGAACCATGCACAGCCTGACCAGGAAGAGATAGGATGTATGATAGCTGCTTTTAGCTCTGTGAAAAAGAAAGAGTTGCAACAGCCCCTTTAAAGTGCTGGTAAATACAGTAATGTGCAAAAAGTTTTATGCAGGCATGGCATAAAAATGTTGCAAAGTATTTTGGTTTCCAAAATAGAAGTGATAATAGTTTATTTTTAGCAATTAACAAAGTGCAAAGTGAATGAACAAAGAAAGAAATGAAAATGAGGTCACTATATGGTGTGAACATCCTTCATCTGGAGGTGATGATGTGGGCTAAGGCCATGTTCACACGGCTTATTCTGGGACGTAATTCAGTGCGCCAATTACGGGCTGAATCCGTCCCAGTAACTACGGTATTGCACAGTTCTCATAGAGAACTATGCATTACGTCTCCTCTCCCTGCTTGGCGAATACGCCGAGGGGGGAGATAATTGACAGGTCACTTTCTAGCGGTGTATACGCGCCACTAGCAATGACTGTCTATGGGCCGGCGAAGTGCCGGCCCCCCGCTCCCTCCCCCGCTCCCGTCCCGCCCCCGGCCACACGCCGTAATTGCGGGGCGGAATTACGCCCCGCAGTTAAGCCGTGTGAACATAGCCTAACAAAGCCCTGATCTCATCCTCTTCCAGTCTGTGTGGGGTTACATAAAGACACAAAAGGATCTGAACAGCTACATCCTCAGACAATCTGGGGTTATTTCTCCAAGATGTTTGGAACAACCTCTCTGCCAAGTTCTTTCAAAATCTGTGTACAAGTACCTAGAAGAACTAATTATGTTTCTAAGGCAAATGATGGTCACCAAATATTGATTGGATTTTTCTTTTGTGCATTGACTTTGAATTTTGTTAATTGATAAGAAAACTATTAATTCTTCTACTTTTGGAAACATTCTTACTTGCAGCATTTTTCCCTGCATCGGTTTAAAACTTTAACATAATAATGTATGCAGACCAGCAGTGCTCCTCTAAATGATTCTACTCTACTGATACAATTTCTGAGCTAGCTTTGGTATTCGACCTTTTACAATCACCTAGACATGTATAGAAAAATGGACGGGCTCGTTCCCCACTTTTGGCATTTTGTGGGACTCTATATTTGCATCATTTGAACTGACCTGCTTGGCCTTATTAGAAAACAATATGCTTTTTTTTAATTGGCTTGGTCTGCTCTAGTGACAGACGTGCTAAATAAACACGGGTATGAACCAAAGCTCGGCAGACCATGCCACTTCTACCGGATCTATGATCAGAGTGGGCCCAGCACTGGATTGCTCAGCACTGCTGCAAGCGAAATTCTGTTAACTTGCAGCTATCCCAAGAAGGCAATTCATTTACACAGATTTATACAGCTCCAAATCAGTTCAATGTAAGCTGTATAAAACCATATGTATTGTGCTCCACCTAGAGGTGGCTGCAGGCAGTCAGAATACTGTCAGTTATCACTACCATGGTCCAATGTCAGAAAAATGGTTCTTCTTCCTTAACAAAATATTATGAAATTAAACAACTCATAATTTTGAAGTTACAATTTTAGACTTTTATGAAGGATATCCAGTTTGTTGCTTATGTTTTTCAAGTACTTTTTTCTTCTTTTTAGAAACATGAAACATTTTCATATGGTGTTCTATGATTGCTGGGTCTGTCCCTGAATATGTGGGTGCCCATTATAAACTGTCATGCACCATATATTTATAGCTCTCAAAGGATGCTCAGTAGAATATAGTTTCTAAAAACCGCTGCAAGAACATTTATGGACTTTGGGTCTGCCATACACATTAGCGTTAACCCACTAACCAATGTTTCCGAGGTGTGTTAGATGTTTAAATGAATTCTATTTGGCATATGTTGGAGCAGTGTCTGACTGGGTGCATAATATTAGTCGAGAATGCTCCTGATTTATGAACCTGCTCTACTGTGGGTCATAAATCAGGTGCATTCTAGTGCTAGTACGTCATTTCTGCCTCAGATAAACCACTTTCAAAGTGGTTTATCTGTTCCAGCAGTAATGCGCCTGGAATTGCCGTACTGAAGCAATAGCTTTGTACGGTTCTAGTGTGCCCCACCTCCCGCACGCTCCTCGAAATTAGGTGCTTTACAAAGTACACTCTGTAATGCGCCTGATATAGACGTATGGAACATTTAAAAATGTTGCAAACGGGATTGTGCCTGATATCGGGCTGAAAAGACGGCAGATATCTGGCGCAGCCCCGTTCATACATGCCACCCCTGGTGTCTAAAATTAGAGGTCCCATCTGGAGTTTTAAAATTAAGGGTTTTGTCTTTGTTCTAAAATTAAGGGTCTAATCTTATGTGTGAAATTGATGTACTCATCTGGAGTCTGCATTCATTTTGGGGTATAGTGTAGGGTTTGTATTCAATTAAAAGTCTGGTCTGCGGTCTGAGTTGATTTTAGGATCTGGTCTGGGTTCTTAATTGGTTTAGTGGTCTGGTCTGGGGCCTAAATTCTTCTAGGCGTCTCACGTCATGTTTGATTTTATTTAGGGGTCTCGGGTCTTCATTTTTGTGTTGCTACAGAAGCTATAGGAGATAGGGGTCACTTTCATAGTCAGGACAAGTTATCTGTGCTGTATGGAGAAGTCTATATAATGGTCCAGGGTCTATAATCTTCGTAAACTGCAACTGGGCACATAACAAGGCTAAAAAGTGTTGGTATAGATTATAAGAAAATTTGAGTTGAGAAACAGGCTTCATTTTTATTCTTATCATTATTTTTGGTGTCTCAAAATCACCTTCCACAGTAAAATCCAGAAAAAATGCTGATATAACTACAACTGTTCAGTCAATTAATTTGCACTTACCTGGACCCACGCGATATCTATTTAACAAGACTAAAAGCTGCCATACACACTAGATTAAAAGATGGTCGCCTGGTAAATGAATGTTTTACTGGCCGTACATAATCAATGATACTGGGCACAGGATGTACACTCTATGTGGATATGTTCTGAGAACAAGCACTCAAACATGAACGTCTTGTCCTTCATCACTGCAACATTACTGGTTGGCACAAGACTGCAACTTGGCCTCACATATAGAAGTCCCATTTACTGGGTCCCATCTATAGCCCTGACTAATCAGATACACCTATAACTTCACTAGAACTAAATTATAACCAACCAAGCAGTCATAGTTAAACAGTAACATGAAGCATGTATCAAACAGATACTAGAAGATACTCTCACCAATGGATGATGGAACTAAAATGATGGCAAAGCAGACGGTGGCACAATAACCAAAAAAGATGGCAATCATGAATAGATACAAATGTATTATTAGCAGCAACAAAAAAAAAACTAACTCTAACTTTCCCTAAATCTTTCCTTAGATCTATTCATAATGCTGACCCAAATACCAGCACAACTGACCTTCTCTGTCCCTGACAATATCCCTAAATATAACCCTAAACTACAACAGATCCTAACAAACCACCACTTATTGCTCTAAGATACAGAAAAATAACAAGACTGAATATAGCAAGAAACGAACTCTAACATAAAACTTATATTCTACATGTTACATGATTTCCACAATACAGAACTAGAAAAAAAAATTAACCAGGAACACTAAATAGTAGCAATAGCTACACAAGAAACATAAAAGAACTACAGGAACACACAGACTACAACTAATCAAGACTGAACTGGACTAACTATAAAATAATAAAGATACTGGGTAGCTAAGTACAGAACACATCACAACACCACTTGGCACAATCACACAGAGCTTATACTACAATCCACACCATGCTGCTGAAACCACTGAACTTTGTAGAGAGACAAGGGTATGTTCACATGCCATGTTGGATCCGGAAATCGCATCCAAAAGGCATCCAACATGCAGGTACGTGTTTGGATGCGTTTTGGCTGCAGCAAGATCGCCCCCTATAGTATTAAATAGGGCGTCTGCTGCGTCTTTTGGATCAAGAATTGACATGAATGGATCCAAAAGACGCAAGTAAACACGCACCTGTGATCACTCGTCTGAACGTCGATGCGTGTTACATTGAAAGCAATGTAAAATCACACTATACATTGTTAGATGCATGTTTGGGTCTATTTAGGGTCTGAGACATGGATCCAAACACTCATCTAAAAACGTATCCCAGCACGGAGTCAACACGCCATGTGAACACACCCTAACAATGAGCAACTTCCACTCTAACAAGCCTTGGCTGCGCAGCATGGTCATCTCAATTGTCTTGATCAGATGTGAGGCAACTGCCTCAAACAAACTAATAAGAATAAGATAAAATAGCAGAAAGATCCCTGGGATTCATAACAGTTACACAGCCTATTGATTTTAGTGGGTAATGCTTACTTTCCCCGTTAGTGACACTGCAGGGAAGTTTGATACTTCCTGCTAGGTTTCCCCACAGACTACAGCTGCTTTCTGGTGGTCACAGCAATTTGGGATTTGTAATTGTGATCCACCTTAAAGAGAACCTGTCACATAGTTTTTGCCCCCCTGGCTGAGGACAGAACAAGGTAGTACCAGACCTGCTGTTTCCAGCGCTGTGTCCCTTATTCTGTAAGATGCTGTAGTTTTCGTGTATTTAGTGCTCAAATCTGCAGTTTTCAGCCAGAAGAGTCATTCGAAGAGTCCTTCAGTGTCAGTTTTTTTAAAACCCCGCCCACCTGAGGCTAGCTCCGCCCACTTCAACTGACAAACCTATTACTTTGAATAGGTAGAAACATGTGAATAACTGTCAGTGGGCGGAGCTAGCCATTGGTGGGCGGGGCTAACACCTGCTCATGAATAAGATTTGATGGGTAAATACTCTAAAACTGCTACATCTTATAGAATAAGGGGCACAGCGCTGGAAACAGCAGGTCTGACACTAGCTTGTGCTGCCCTCAGGAAGGGGGGAATAACCTATGTGACAGGTTCCCTTTAAAGGGTATTTCTTCTTTAACTTAGCTTCAATCATTTCCTGTACTAGACCCATAAGTTACCAAGCACCTCATTCGAATTTATAAGTAATTGTGACAGGATGACTATATTGGGTATTGTTGACAGCAGTTGCTATGATAACAAACCACAGGAATCTGTTTACCTGACCACATGGTTCTAACTACATTAACTTGCGGTTTGAGAACAATGTCCACTCAGCCTGAACACATGGTATTGTCTTCATTGCTTACTGTACTTACACTGCTCTAAATCAATAAGACAGCCATTGTAACACAATAACTCTAAGGGCTTGTCCCCACGGCTAGGGGTTTTTGGACGGTTTTACAGACGGTTTTCGGTTTTGTAAACCGTCTGTCAAACCCTAGAATGGACCTCTATGGAAAATCCGTGCAGCAGTCGCCACTGCACATATTTTCCGCCAGACGGTTCTTTAGACAGCCGGCGGTCCGAAAAACATTGAACATGTTCATTCTTCCGCCCGGTTTTCGGGCAGAATATGAACACATCAATGTGAAGGAGGAGGGTTTTTCTCCGCAAACTGCGGAGAAAAGCCGCCCCCCTACGGCCATGTGCACGGTTGCAGAAACAGAGCAAATACCGGTTGGATAATCCAACTGGTATTTGTCTCTGCCATGAGCATGCGCCCTAAATAGTCACAGCATCAATTCTACACATATACGTAAGATGCAGCTTTACATTAGGATACACAGAGCCAACAAGTTTCTTATCAATGAATCTGTCTAGACCGTAAGGCATCTGTGTATACAGAGCTGTAACTTGTCAGTGATTTGTTATTTCACTAATTGTACTGTACATAATACAAATCAGGTACTAAGCAGAAGATAAATCTGTGCAGATAGTTTTGTTTGCATGTAGGATAATGAATCTAATTCACTTGTAGAACTGAATGCATTCTTTAAATACATAAAATAAAAAATTAAACCAGATTGCAGAAAACTAAGCTCACAGAATAATATTATATAATGCACAATATTACGCAGTCTCATAAAATGTCAATCTATGTAATAAAAAATATTGCAACTTGAAATTTTTTCTCTCCACAACACTGCAGTTACAAAAAATCTCTAAAGATGTTTTGTTTGTACCCAGGACACTGTATGTAAAGAAATTGTTTTATCGGACTATAACCCCAATTCCAAAAAAGTTCAGATACTGTAAAATTAAAAGGAATCAAGAATGAAATAATTTGGCAATTTCTTATTAACTACAGAACATAGAACACATATCCAAAGATGAAAGTTAGACATTTTTCCCTTTCATTTAAAAAAAAATGTACTCCTTTTGAAATTGATGGCTGCAACATATTTTAACTAAGTTGGGGGTCGGGTCAGGGGAGGTGCAGTGGGCCCTTACTGCCACCCAGCCCACTGTCCTGCCTAGTACAGAGCCGTCAGGGAAACTCAGTGTCTAACAGTCTGGGTCGGTAACAGTCAGGAAAGCCAAAACCACAATCAGAAACCAGCAGAGTAAATGGGGAACACGGTACAGAAACGGAGGACAAAATGTAGTCTAAGGCAAGCCGAGGTCAAATACAAGGGAAGCAATACAAAGAAACCCAGGGACCACACGGGGAAACCTTTCACAGACAATGCCTGACCGAACTGAGCAGGTTTAAAAGCTCTGCCCGGACACCACCCAAGCAGCAGATTGGTGCAGTGTCCGAGCCTTCGGATTGGCCTGAGTGACACACCCTCTGTTGGGAGAGGCTGCAGAGCTGTCACTCCTGAGCTCCCGGGGCCGCACTTCTCCCAGGGTGTGGCCCCAGGCCTGTCGGTTTAATTCTTGCCTGATGTTGCACCATACTCAGGAAGGCTGCCCAGTTAAATGGATCCTAACATTGGGACTGAGTTAAAGGGGATGTATCGCTTCCTTAGTTCAGCTGATTCACACTGCTCTCAGCTTCTCAACTCTGGAAATGCAGGGGTGTTTCTTCCCCTCCCAGCAGGGTGACATCATCCCCCCCTTCACTGTGCATGCTGACTCCTGAGACCCCCCCCCTCTCTGAGTCTACATGTCACTGTGTCTTTCTCTACGCAGTCTTATTTTGTAAGAGCTGTATACATACCACAGGCTGCATTCAATCTAGACTGAGCAACTGAACTCTTCTCCTCTCACAGCTGGAGATGTGTTACAATTGAATCCAGTGTTCCTATGAACGGCACAGATCTCCCTTCTATGGAGGAGAGTTGGGCACCAGGACAAAACTGTTATGTTTTCTCATTGTAGAATCTGTTGCAGTCTGTTTCTGCTGGGTGTGGAGAGAGAAAATGCTACGGCCCCTAACTCTGAGTCAGGCAGGGATCGACACAAATTGTGCTGTTTCCTGATTGTGTAAGCCCTTCAGTGTAATTCTGTTTCTTCTGCCTGTATAAAGTGAAAATGTGACGGTCCCTTACTCTGAGTGAGAGACACAGCTCGTGAATTCGACTGGGGGCTGTACAGAATGTAAATGAGCTCTCAGCTAGTGAAATGCAAGGAGGAGGGATCCGGAGGGATTCGACCAGCACTGGATATCAGTGTAAACGAAAACAAAAGATAAGGAAAACTGTGAATACAAGACAGCTTTGCTAATGACATCCAATTGCAAAGTTGCTTGTTTTCACTGTCCCCTTATTCTGAAGATCATTTAATGAAATGATAAAACCCCTTTAACAAAAGGCTGGAAAATTAAGTGTTAGTTACAAACTCTTAGAAAAATCTGTGAAAAACTGTCTAAAAATTGTGAAACATTTTCAGAAAAATATAGTAGTCCATCTTTAAAAGGAGATCACACAAAATGATTGTCTTGACATTGACATTTTGGGCGACATGTCAGAAAAGAGGCGCTTCCACTCCAGTTTTAAGGCCCATTAAGTGAGCGTATAATGCACCTGAATAAATAAACCTGTCAAAAATCTGGTGTGTGGTATGCCTTGTATAGGATATATAATGTGCCTAATTTAGGTGTATACAAAAAAAAGGCAAATAGCATATCTGATTCGCCTAATTTAGGCCCATTCTAAAGTGTCATGCCTGGCATGAAATGCGCCTAGCTTTGTTGTACGACAGTTCATTTATATAGAGAATACAGAGTCAACAGTTTTTTGGTGCAAAATACACCAAAAAAGATAGTGCAGCCCTAATGGGACATGTCGCCCTTTGTATCCAGATGATACTGTGTTTACAAAAATCTCGGCAGCTGTTTCTGTTTGTATATAGGACACTGTTTGTATACGGGACACTGTTTGTATATGGGGCGCTGTTTGTAAACAGTCCATTTTGTAAATGTGCTTTGTAAATACAAAAAAGAAGGAATGAATATGACATTACACCCATGTTTGTTTTTCACAGGCCCACATTTAAAATCAGTATAATAATATTTACTATATGTTAATCTGCACCACAAGGTCATACAAAACATTGGTCACAAAATTTCCATTTTGGCGCTAGATGAAATTGTGTTCACACGCGGCATCCCATTTCAAACTGCTGAAACGAAAAACACGCTTGGCACCATGAGACACCTTTACCAGGTTGATGCTAGGGCACTGCCAATGTAGGAAAAGAACACTCTTTTCCCATAATCATGAGTCCCACTTTATCCTTATCCTCAGATAACTTGCTTATGGCTGTGACTACTTCCTGCACTTATTTTCTATCGTATACATACCCTAAGGCTGCAGATGAAATTAAAAGTGGCGCTGGGCAAAGGAAAAATGTGCCCCTGTAAGGATGAGGAGTATGTGTAGATATAATTACATGTACAGTTAAGAAAGGATGTGTATAAAATAGTATTCCTATATTTCTCTGTTATTGCTGTGTCATTGTGTAGTTAGAAAAGGGTTACTAGTCTTGCAGTGTAGGAAACAAGATGGAGACAGTGCTGCTGGGTTAACAGTCAATCTGAAAGCTGATAGGGGAGGAGTTAGGATTTACACAGCTAAATAGGGAAGCCTGTCAGCTCTGCATTCAGTTCCAGTTCCAAGTTCAATTCTGAGTGTGTATATAGTTCCAGTTGTATGCTGCAGAAAAAGGGGAACTCTATCTATCTGCCAGTGATAAGTAGGGCAAGCTGGGTTGGATACCCCACTCACTGATAGTCCAGTAAGCAGAACATTTCCAGAAAAGGATACAGGCAGAAGCAGTGGGGATTGGAGCCCGGAAGTACAGGTGGACAGCACAGATGAGAACTCCCTTACAGTGTGGATCTCAGAGAGTATAAGCTCAGTTAGTCGGTCCTGGGTAGCGTACCAAGAGGTCTGAAGAGGGACCTTTAGGCACGAGCACTATCCCAGAGAGTAAGATGGATAGAGAGGCTACTGTAGAGGTCGGGATCAAGAGTGTAGTGTTTCCCGCTCAGAGAGTGAGGTTGTCCTTCAGAAAAAGTGTTATTATCTTGGAGATGTGTACTGTTATCATGTGTCATGCCCAGAAGAAATGTAACATCCACAAGTACCATTGCCATGAGTAAAAGCCTGAAGTAACCCCGGAGCTGCTGTTGTTTTTCAGTTATTCAATCACCAGTGCACCACGCGACTACTCCACCCATCATCCACAATATACACCATCTAGCAACCAGCGTTATTTCACACCCCTTGTGCCTGGGCCTTGCAACAATATTGATTAGGATATTCTGGCAACAGAATTTCCTCTAAAAGTAGTTTCTACATCCGCTATCAGGTTCATGGAAAGGGGAGGTAGACCTGTCCCCATTGGGATTAGCATCTTTTTGGTCATTGTAGATTTGAGCAGACTTTCTTTGTATTGTGAGTGTCTATCTAAAATATAATTTGAAAGGCTTTTAGGAAGTGATCTAGAACTATTGGAGCGCCACCTATTTGGTGTAGCGTCCCTTAATTCACATCCAACTCACTGAGCCTTGCATTGTAAATGGGATAGAGACAACCAGATGTTCATTTACATACAGCTGCTTTGTGATGTTGCCTTTCATCAGTGCAGAGTGGAATTATCTTTGGCTAGATGAGAAGGTCTCGGGATAGCTCAAGAGGGGTAACGTGCTTAGGGAGAGGTACCATGTAGGTGAGTTGAGATTTATACACCGTTAGTTGCTCCACTGAAGTTTAACTATATTCTGAAGCGCTCCTTGGAAATGAACTAGGACTTTTGCAGCGCCACCTATTGGATTCATATCCATATTGCTGAGCTTTGTGATACAAATAGGATTAGAGCAAGTCCGATATTCATCCGCAGACAGCTGTTTTGGGGTGTTGCCCCTCATCAGTGCAGAGTAGAATACTGGTTGGCTAGGTGTCTTAGTTTCCACACCCCTGAGTGGGGCCTCTCCCTAATAAGGTATGTTATCCATTTTAATCTAACTAACATACAAAACACACAAATGTCGTATATTTAGACATTGTTTTGTGTATCATTGCGTATATGTTCCTTTAAGAAGGTGCCCTATCCCCAGACCTACCGTGTCTATAGGTTAATATGTCCCTGCATTTGTCATGTCCATAGTCCTACATTGCTCTGTGCTCCTACAACAGGAACTTACCTACAGTCGACATATGTAACTATGTCTTCCTGAGCCATTATCTGCAGTCAGAGATTAGCATTTAGTATAAAACAGCAGTAAAAGTAAATACAATTCAGATCTGAAGTAAGACCAAGGAGTAGAGTGTAAGTGACCCGCTATTTTCCTCCCTTTGGCATTCTACAGGGATGTGGACTTTGTCCCAGACATCTACCATCAAAACAGGCTCTGAAAACAGCAGATGACATATCCAAGCATCGAACCCTAGGAATATATGGAAGACAGTTGCTCTGGTCAAGTCAAGATAGTAGACAAGCTGAGGTCAGGACAGGTAGAGGGTAACAGGTTGAAGGTCAGTGCAGGCATCAGAAGAGTAATCAGGAAACTAGCATGGTCGAGAACAGAGAACACAAATCACAAGTACACCTTTACAGTTTACAGAAATCTCTTTTGCTTAGTAAAGGAAGACAAGCCACTAGGTCCTTTGAATATGGTAAGGCCACAGGGCTGTGGTGGAGGAAGAACATTTTTGAAGAACACCTACTATTTAACAGACCAGGAGCCAATGCGTAAATGACTTGGGATGGGAGAATGCCATCAAAGTGGAATAGGAGGGCAATAGGAGACAAGGAGTCAGCAGTAGAACTGGACACATTGTGGTCTTTCCCTTCATCACAATGGCTCTAGTAAGGACATGGCAGCAGTATAGATACTTGGCATTCGGGAACAGTACTGGAAATCCACAACTACTTTAGTGAATCCTGGACACTTGTTTCTCATCATGAAGTTGGGAAATGCATGAGCTACATAAGACTCCTAAACCACACCATTACCCCCTGAATGTATGACATACATGGACAATAGATTGCAGGGAGCTCAATTACACAGCTCTGGTGCAGTCATTCCTGTTTTTTTGTTAAAGATGTTGTCTCATCTCAAAGTTTCATAGGATGCATGAGTGAAATAATGCTGCTTTGCTCTGTCACTTCCTGGTCAAGCTATCTGTAATTAGCATTTGGCTCCATGTATTCAGATTTCTACGTTTTCAGTTGATTAAATAATTCTTCTCTGGGTCCGGAAGAAGCTTCTGATAGATGTGAATACAGTAGAGCTAACTTGTCTTTTGTCTGCAAGTGTCATATAATCATAAGCATTCTCCTTACAAAATGACCTGTGTGATGGCGTCACTCCCTGCTATCAGATAGAACAAACAGCAGGGGATAAAGAGTACACAGGTCGGTCACTTGGAGAACCAAAGAGAGCACAGAAGGTGATAAAATCACTTGTAGCTCCTTAACAAAAAAAAGAACAATGCAATATATTTGGAAAACATCTTCGTTTAGTGTTCCCTACATTTTTTGTAGCGAGACAACCCCTTTAATGATCGCTCTGTGATACCTTCCCCAACAGTGACAAGTTCTGGATTTCATAGTTACATTACACATGGTGCTGAATTTGGAAGAATCAGTGATCTATACCGACCATGTACACTGAGAAAGAATCCTGTTATATATCTCCAACATAGGGCTGTAGCGTATCCCACTGTTTAGGCAGACAGAGGGATAAGTCACCTAAAAGGCCCTTGTGTAAAGCAATGCATATTGCATGGTTTACTTTATTATTGTATACTATTCCTTGCAATAGAGGAATTTTCCTTATTATTACATCATTTATTTTTTTCATACTGTCAGGCTAATGGAGCCCAATAGATATGTTTATCTGTACGCTGTGGTTTTTTCTCAGCAGGCGGAGATCGCTAATGAGATCTGAACACCTCCTCGCTATGAATGACATCATCTTTGTGCTAGGGACTTCCAGTAATGGCAGAAAAAACCTGTGAGAAGCTGTATTACCCCTAAGTACAATATACAATGCGAGGAAACACTTGAGAATTGAGGCGAGGAAGTTTTCTATCCTTACTTGGCAGTGAGCGAGTGTGCGCTGGTGTGAGAATGAGAGAAGTGAAGGTGACAAGAAGCCTCTTCAAAGAAAAGAGACCTGGGGAAGTAATGAGCGTTGGAATAGACGAGGGTGTGGGAGAACTGGAGAGGAAGGGAGTGGAAACCAACATGAGGTTCATTATTGTGGAGAAAAATCATGTCACCTCATAAGTATGGGCATTTAAAGGGAATGTGTCATCAAAAAATTACTTATTCTTTAACTCACGTTTTTATGTTAAACAAATTTTGTTAAAATGTTTTATTATTTTCCATATCACTTTCAACATTTTTTTTTAAAAATTCTTAAAGGGGTTGTCTCATCTCAAAGTTTTATAGGATGCATGAATGAAATAATGCTGCTTTGCTCTGTCACTTTCTGGTCAAGCTGTCTATAATCAGCATATGAGCTCCGTGTATTCAGACTTCTGCTAATTAGTTAAATCTCATGCTGTCAGGACCAGGGAAGCTTCTGAGGTAAAGTAAACAGCAGTAATTACTTTAGTAATTAGTTTTGTCTAAAATATGAGATAACAAACAAGCTCTCACTGTCTGGAGTTCTGGGCTGTGCGACCTGTGTGATGACATCACTCCCTGCTATCAGATAGAACAAACAGCCGGGGAGAAGAAGTACACAGGTCGGTCACTTGGGGAACCAGAAGCCCTCAGAAGGTGATAAAATAATTTTTAGCTCCTCAACAAAAAAAATGAACAACGCAATATATTTGGAAAACGTATTTATTTAGTCTTCCCAACATGTTGAAAGCTAATCTTTGTAGAGAGACAACCCCTTTAAAGGGGTTTTGCCACCATGTAATGTTGACGTGGGAACCTCCAAAATGGGTATTTAATCACTTTTCTAAATATATGTGATTACAAAAAGTGAAGACTCTAAGAGCTACAGCATTGCTCAGTCCCCCTTAGTTACCTGAAAGCTTCCACTAGACACGACCAGAGCACCTGACAGGCCGTGCTTGCGTGAAACACTTCTTATCTAATGACAGGGAAAATGAATGAGCTTTTAAGGGACAGGGAAGAAAGTGCAGTGTATGAGCCTGTGTCTTGCTGTATTGAGAATCCACTGTTGTACTGTTATTATTTCACTTAAGTTTTGAGACGCTCCCTTATTCCTCACTCCTTACTCACCCCCTCCCTCTCAGCCCTGCAGCTTTCATGACTCAGCGTGATTTGTTGACATTCTCTCTGTGCTGATAAGGAGGTAAGTAACTTGTGTCCTGGCAAATCCCCTTTAAGTCCTGCAGTTTTCACTTTGGCCACTAGGCCTAATAACAGTCTGCCACTACCTGTTCTGTAGAGAGAGATTTTCAATAGTCTGTTCATTATCAGTACAAGCAGGATTACACTGAAAGTGACACCAATGTGTATAGATAACACAGAATTCACCAGTCACAATAGGAGAGGTCACAGCTCCCCCTCTCCCCCTCCCTGCACACTGACTTCTTTGCAGGTCACAGAGCTGCCTAGAAAACTCTCATACAGAAGTCAATGGGACTGATCCTGTTCACAGGTTCCTATGTCCATGAAGCTGCTGTAAAGCATCCGTCTAAAAGCTGTTAAAGCAGTGCAGGCAAGGATGCAGTCCTCACATTCATATATAGACGACTGCATTGAGAAGTCTATGATCAGAAAATAAAAACAGCCAAGAAGAAAAAAAATGCAGATTCCCTTTAAAGTGTATAGTCCATCTCTGCTTTTATCATCAGTGCACAAAAAAAAGAAAACAAATGTAGCTCTCACCCTTATGAAGTTGCCGAATTGATAAAGGGGGACCCAGGTCGTACTCGGGCTTGCTGCTCGGATCACCATCAGCCAGTCGGTATGTAGGCAAAACTCTATCTCTAAAAATGAGAACAGAGGATCCAGCATATAAAAGCTTTGTTACTTTATTGAAAGTATTACATCCAAACAGAGATAAAACCTTTGTCTGGTGTCCACTGACGCGTTTCTCCTCGGAGCCAGAAATGCGTCAGTGGACGCCAGACACAGGTTTTATCTCTGTTTGGATTTTATATGCTGGATCTTCTATTCTCATTTTTGGAGATAAAGTTTTATCATCAGTGCTCTTAAATTTTATGAACTATGTTTACTCTGAATATCAGTCCCCCTCCTGATGGGCTTCACGAGCCAGGAACCAGCTTCTGTTCAGAGACACCACGGTATTAGGCTACCAGGATTTGAGCAGCTGCTTCCACTGGAGATTAGTTTCTTCCATCAAGATTACATCTTATCATTGGGGGTTCTACTAGGGGCAACCCTTTGATTAGTTTACTGTCTCCTCCATTAACATAAGGGGATTAACAAGTTCTTACTGACTGATCATCAATGAAAAAAGTTAAAATTGTCCATTTTAGACAATATTTATCATAGTTCTTGCTTTTAATTTATCTCATTATAATTTTATTCATTTAATTTAAAGGGGTTGTCTTGCCTAGCCGTTTCCACTCTTCACAGCCTCTTCAGGTTCACACTTCCTGTGCAGGCTCTGGGTGGGTCTACAGCAGTGACTAATCCTAGCTGAGCCTGTTACAGGGACGTTACTGATGGAGGGGTTGTGCAAAACAATGACACTGCCTAAGCAGGATGCCTGGCTATAAATGTGAGCTAGCAGAGCTGTATTTATTATGAGGGGAAGCTTCTAGAGAGACAGAGAAATGTAAATGTTTCCAAGACACAATGTTAGTTTCTTTGTGACTCTAATTTTGATGTAAATAAATGTGACCTGCAGACCTTTCAAGAGCTCCTTCTACTCTGAGGACTCAAGGCAACCATTTATAATTAAATGGATGGAACCTCAAAGGGGCTCTACATCCTTGTGGGTCTCCAAATTATCTTAGGATGATAAAGGTGCACCGAGAAAGAAAATCACAACATGCCTCGATGCTGTGAATACACTTTCTGTCTTTATTCTCAAAATGGCAGGTTTTTATACCTTTGAAGGTTATCAACATAAGAAAGCATCACATGGGCTGAGCTGTTAGTCGTTATTGGTTACATCCTTAACTGAGGTATACTCCCATTAGCTCAGGAATGTCCGGAGCTGGGGCGTAACCTCAGAGGAGGCGCCATCTTTGATTATATGGTGGTTATCTCTACAAGCACATTGTGGCGGCCATTTTGTTAACACTTTAGAGAGTGTATAGTTAAAAAAGGGGCTTTTTCGTGCCATATTAAAAGACTTTTTGGTGTTATCTAATACATTAAAGGGGACCAATGGGCACACAATTAACCTTTCTTCCTCCCCCCAAAAATAACATGGATGACCCTTATCTAATCATGTTCCCCAACTCCTCCTCAAGGCACACCAAACAGGTCATGTTTTCAGGATCTCCCACGAATGACTTAAGATATGCACCTTTGTGCATAATATGACATATTGTTTACCCTTACAATGCTAAGGAAAACCAAAAACACACATTTTTAACCTTTGGTTGCCTTCAGACATAAGGTATGGAAACCTTCATCTAATAGACCATCATGTATATTACATGGTTTCTGCAGGGGAAATGCTTTGACTAGCTTCAGCTTACAAGTGCAAACTGTGCTATTCGCCAGAGGTTCTGGGAAACTAGATAAAATGCAATCACAACCCAAGTAATACATTGTTCGGACATCCATTTTTGTCATTGTGACCCTCCATCAATACTCTGCTATGATGAACCCTTCACAAACAGTTGCCATTTTTGGAAAACCGTTGCATAGTTTGATTGTGTCCTCTTGAAGGAGAGTTGCCTTTGTGCTCTTAATATTTATGAAATATGTTTAGTCTGAGTATCAGTCCCCCTCCTGATGGGCTTCACGAGCCAGGAACCAGCTTCTGTTTAGAGACACCAATCGGATACCTGGCTTTGAGCAGCAGCATCCACTGGAGATTAGTTTCTTACAACAAGATTACAAATAATCATAGTGGCAACCCTTTGATTAGTGCAAACCGTGCTATTCGCCAGAGGTTCTGGGAAACTAGATGAAATGCAATCACAACCCAAGTAATAGATTGTTCGGACAACCATTTTTGTCATTGTGACCCTCCTTCAGTACTCTGCTACGAAGAATCCTTCACAAACAGATGACATTTTTGGAAAACCGTTGCATAGTTTGATTGTGTCCTCTTGAAGGAGAGTTGCCTTTGTACTACCTTTCCATTCTGGCTAACAAAAGAGTGGGGTCCTAAATGGTAGATACCCTCTGTTATAATGAGAGCCCTATATACCGTATGCCCGAACAGGCTCAAGTCTGCTACAAAAGCCAAGCATAGCCTATTGTAGCAGCCACAGCGGGGCCCATTCAGGTAATGGATTTGAAGCATCAACCACTTTAACGCTAGGCTCTTACGTAGCCATATTCGGACGAATGCACACCCACATACAGCGGCCAAATGCATCAGAAGTTTGCCGGTGAAGTTGCCGTTTCACAGAAAACTGGTGCAGTCATTGGCAGCCACAAGCAAAGATGGTTTTATCAGCATGTGCCTGCTGGAGTGTGTGAACCTGGCCAATGGAAATATAATACTTTTAAAGTTTTAAGTTCCATAAATTATTTAAGCATATAAAATATATGATTGCAATTCATCAAATTCAGGACTAGATTTATGTCAGATTATCAGATTTGAAAGTGGATATCACTGAAGTCCGTAACTTGATAATCTTCAATACGTCTCCATTGCAGAGAAACAAGAAATTTACAGCAATTATGTTCCAACATTTCTTGTGCCCTGTGCCAGATTACCAGGGATCCAGTGTTCTGGATTAGGGGAAGTCGAGTGTATATAACTTGAAAATGACAGGAGAGCCATCTACCTGCTAAAATTCATTGTCCGTCCCACGTCGCTTTCATCAAGTCACAACACACCTCCAGACGACTATGTCTGACATAACTTGCAGGATGATTTAGCTTGTGTGTAAACAGCTGCCTGCCGACTAACGTCACACGGAAATCTTCAACACAAGAATGTTCCTGCTTTATTTGTACTTGTTCAGAGCGGCCTTTGTTGTACCTGGAGCATCCGTGTTGTGGGAGGTAATTCTATACTAACTGTTCCTACTTTTTTCCAAAGTCTGTAAATCTGAAGGGTAACATTACAGAACTTTATAGTCTGATTGGGTTTCAGCAGAAATACAAAATTGGATATTATGTAAGAGTGGACATGCCCTTGTAGAGTTTTCTCTCTGGACATGATTTCAAAGGGACTAGGGATGTCAAGATGATTAAATCAGGTGTGGAAATTATCTTTGTTCCACTCCTTTATCCAATTAAATGCCTCCTCTGAATTATATTATTATTATTTCGCCCATACCGGGGCTCGGAAATATGACCCCCACCTCCGTTGGGGGCATGGTTTTTTTTACCCCTTAAAGACCGCGCACCGTTTTTTTGACGGCGGCCGGTGCGGGTCGTTGTCTGCGCGCGCTTTTGACGTCGCTGCAGCACGGGGTTTGCGGCCCCCCGCCCAGCTGCCTAGGATCGGGTGAAATACAAGCCCCGATCCCAGAGCATCTCCTGCGGGATCGGGGAGGGAGGAAAACCCCGCAACCCGATGTTTTAAAACCCTTTTATTTTCGGCGGGGCGTTACCGCGCGCAATCCCAAAGGGATCCCCCCGCTCTGTGGGTTCGGAAGCCGGTCACCCGGGGCAGAGCTCAGGGAAAGTGCACAGTGCTCTGGGGGCCTAGATGGCCCCAGGTTGTCTGTGTAAGAAGCCAGTGATTAGGGTCACTGTGTGCTTCCCAATCACTGCCTTGTCAGACTGACACAGATTACATGTATTGCATTTAATATGCTAATCATTACTAATGAAAAAAAAAAAAAAAAAAAAAAAAAGTTAAAAAGTTCTCCCCCTTTATGGGGGAGTCAAAAAAAAAAATACAAAAAAAAACCATAAAAAATGTAAAAAAAAGAATAAAAAAAAAATAATAAAAAAAAATAAATATTTATAAAAAATAATTGTACAAAATTACACGCACAAAAAAACCTACAATATTTGGTATCCACCGACCCAATAACCCGTAGAATTAATCAACAAGTTATTAGTGTGAAATGTGAATGGTGAAAAAAAAAAATTAAAAAAAAAAAAAAATTTTTTGAAAAAAAAAAAAAAAATAACTGAATTTTTTTTAAGTGTACTTTTAAAATATTCCCTTATAAGTACAACTTTTTCTCGAAAAAAACGAGGCCTCATCCCAAATGCGTCATTTAAAAATAAAAAAGTTTCAACTGTTTTAAAAGAAGGAGGCCAAAACTAAAAAAAATGTTCTGGTCATTAACTACTTTTCAGGCGTTCGGCTTAAGGGGTTAATCACAGTAAATTATTTTCCAATAGAACTTTTTAATCACATGACAATTCTATCATTACATGATTGGTTAATTGGTGGTTGCTAGAGACAAGTTTAATTTGCATGTACGTATGAAGCATTAGCTGATATGACACAATTCCCAAACGCTCCTCTGTATCATCTGGGGGGAGGAGAGAGGCCTTGAATCTCTGGCTTCTAGCAGACATGCATCTGTCTCAAGGAAAGGAGTGGAGA